>PVJH01003968.1:0-133052 GCA_004026705.1 Nesogale talazaci
TCCAATGCCCATCTGTTGTCCTACTACTAACCCTATAAGTATACACATTAATCTCTTTCCCCATCCTCACTTATAAATATATGCCCCTATGTACATCCCTGTATTTGAACCTCTATAAATGTTCATTATCCCCCAGTTCCTTCCTCTATTTCCATTTGCTTCCCTCTTGTCCCACTATCATGCTCACTCTCCCTTTGGGCATCTGATTTTTAATCAAAACAAAAACTTAACTCTTATCCTCAGAGGCCAACACTGTACTAGGTAGAGGGGAAACCCATTAAACAATGGGTTACAAGGAAATAGGGCAAATGTTTTGTAGGGTTGAAGTGTGAGTTTTGCATAATTCCATGATGTGCAATCTTGGGGTGCATGCAGACAAGTCAGTAAATGATAAAGCTCTGTCATGAAAGGAAAAATAAACCTAAAAACTAGCATTTCTAAGAATCATCTGAGAAACTTCTGAAAAATACAGATGCTATCTTTCTGTGAAATATCACTCTAGAGATGTGAATTCTATCCACTCCTAGTCTAGGAATTTCTATTTTAATATTTTCAAGGAATTGTATATAACTTTGTAATATGTAACTCGGTGCCAGAAATGCTCTCCTAGGGGGCAACTGTTGTGAGAGTTCAGGTAACTAATAAGGAATTTCCAAATTAAAGCTGTGGCAATGAAGGTCTAATGGAAGGGACACATCAAGAGTCAGTTAGAGAGGACTAATCAAAACTCAAGTCATGCATTCCTTGATGCTCACCTTCCCGACAATATCACTGAAAACAAAGCAGGTGCATAAGTAAATGTGGTAAAGAAAGTTGATGGTGCCCAGCTATCAAAGGACAAAGTGCCTGGGGTCTTCAAGGCTTGAGAATAAACAAGTGGCCATATAGATCAGAAGCAACAGAGTCCACATGGAAGAAGCACACCAGCATGTGAGATCACAAGGTGTCAAAAGGATCAGATATCAGGCATCAAATCTCAAAAAAACCACATCACTGTGAATGAGGGGGAGTGTGGAGTGAGGACCCACAGCCCATCTGTAGGCAACTGGACATCTCCATACAGAATGTCACAGGGAGGAGACGAGCCAGTTAGCATGTAGTGTAGCAATGATGATACATACAGCTTTCCTTTAGTTATTAAGTGCTTCCTCCCCAACACCTCTCCTCCCCCCGCAATGCCTCACTATATTGATCCCAATTCTACCTTACAATCCGGCTAGACCAGAGGATGTACACTGGTACAGATAGGAACTGGAAACACAGGGAATCAGGACAGATAATCCCTTCAGGACCAGTGGTGAGAGTAGCAATACCAGGAGGGTGGAGGGAAGGTGGGGTAGAAAGTGGGAACCAATACAAGGATCTATATATAACCCCCTCCCTGGTAAATGGACAATAGAAAAGTGGACGCAGTGTTGCATTGGTCAGTGTAAGACCTGGAAAATTAGTGATTTATAAATTATCAGAGAGAAGGGAGAGAGGCATGGAAGGATGGGGATAAAAGAGAAGCTGATAGCAAGAGCTCAAGTTGGAAGCAAATGTCTTGAGAATAATGAGGACAACAAATGTACAAGTGTGCATGACACAATGGGTGGATGTATGGATTGTGATAAGAGTTGTACAAATCCCTAATAAAAGGATTTAAAAAAAAACCCAAGCCAAGGTATTGTCTATTGCTTCATATACATGTGAAAGGTTGGACATCAAATAAGGGAGACTGAAAAAGAATCAGTGTATTTGAATTGTGATATTGGCAAAGAATAATGAAAGTATCACGAACTGCTTAAAGGACAAGCAAATCTGTCCTTGAAAGAAGTATGGCCAGAGTATTCCTTAGTAGCAAGGACATTTCTCTTACATACCTTGAACATATTGTTAGAAGAGACCAGTCCCTGGAAAAGGACATCTTGCTTGGTAAAGTTGAGACGCCACGAAAGAGAGGAAGGTCCTTCAGGAGATGGACTGACAGTGGTTGCAGCAATAAGCTTGGGTGTGGCAAAGATAGTGAAGACAGTGCAGGACCGTGGGGCATTTCCTTCCGCTGTGCACAGGGTCGCTATGAATTGGCGCCAACGCAATGACACCAAGCACAAACAACAAGAAAAATCAATCCCAAAACTTGTGATTTCAGCACATTTTAATTAAATATCTACTTTGTATAAAATGCAAGGGCTAAAATAATAATTTAAAGCCTCATAGAGCTTTTATTCCAATTCAAAACATATAGGACAGGAGTGCTTAAGACGTCGATCTCGAACTCCTGGTTGATTGCAAATGTACTGTGAGTAGATCATATGGCATTAAAAAAATAGATGCAAGTCTGCCATCAATCCTGTCACTTAATTGATATGCAGCGCAGCCAATCAGATGCAATCTTGGCGTCAGACAAACAACTGCGCAAGTGCAGCAAAACAGGCAAGCTAATATTTTTCCAATTTTTAGACCTTGTTTTTTTCTTAATAAAGGGTATTAAAATGAGTGGGGCATCTGGCCCAATTAAGAAGACAAAAGTGTATCACTTTCTTATGGAATGGAAGATTTTGACATTAGAAGCCGATATTCATTTGAAGTCCAGAGCTCATGAACAGTTCTGGAATTTACTTGCAGAAGGAAAGTACCCAAGCACGAGAAAATATGCTACTTCCTTGATTGCATTATTCAGCTCTACTTATTTATGTGGGTCAGCCATTTCCCACATAAAGATCATTAAGTCCAAGTACTATTCCACCATGACTTATGATAATTTGGAAGTGCGCTTGAGGCTGGCTGTCAGCAGCTACTGTCTGGACTATGCCTCCCTGGCTCATTCCATTCAGTGCAAGTCATCAGAGTAAACTCAAGTAATGACAAAAATGTCCATAGTAATTATGCTATTTTATGCAATATGAAATCATGCAGTTATGCAAGGTACTTAAACATACATGGTACATATGAAGAACTCAGTTATGCAAGGTACATAAACATACATTTTACATATAAAGAATTCTCAATGCATTTATGAATAAATGTAATAAATAAAAAATAGATATATGTTTTGCATTTTTGTAGTTGGTAGATCATTTCAACTTGATCATTTTATAAGTACCTTTTGACTTGATCATTTTGTAATTAGCTCACATGTTGAAAAGCATGAGCAGGAGTTGAAAAGAACTTTAAAGCTAACATGTTTTGAAAATTTATTCAAGAGACTTCCATGCCAATTGTAGGTGAAAAATGTTTCACAATAGCAAAAATGGGTAGCTATTCTTGTTTACATATTAATAAAAGTATGTCTCTTGAAGCTTCCATTGACTAACCCTGCCAGTGTGACCTGTTTTGTACCAGGAGCATATGCATTTTCATTATAGATTGAATTTCATATTCTAGATTTACTAAAAATTGATTTGCTCAGTTCTTTCAGATGTGCATAATATGTAAGCTATGAAAAATATTGTGATTTTGTGCTATTCTCTTTATATTAAAAAATCTGTTCAAAAAAGAAAGAGAAGAGAAAGTGTGAGCACCCCTGATCTAGGATACATGGGCCAAGAAGAACTTCATTGAAAACTCTAAGATTCCTGACAAGATTGGCACCATCCATTGTGATGAGGAATTCAAGATTACCAGCATATACCTATCTACCTGATTCTTTGGTTAAGAACTGCCAATGAATTTCTGGAGTTCCTTCAGAAATTTATTTTGTATTTTCCTCCTTGTAATGAAGTTTTGCCTGGAGAGAATATCTAGAATTTCAACAAATGAATTTTCAGTAAAATGAATGTGTGTCAGAAAAAAAAAAAGATTAGCAACTTGGCCCATTTCCTGACTTGCATAACACAATTTGTAGGGGAAAAAATCTTCCCACAAGTGTGTATGGTCTCAATCAATGGGAATCACTCCCTTTTCTTTCCTGCCATTCTTTTAGCACTCTTAGCAACCCCCACCAAAAACCCAAACCAAAGACCTTGCCTTCAAGTGCACCTTGGATCATAGCAGTGCTGTGGGACAGAGCCCAGCTGATCCACAGGCCACATAGTTTCCAAGACTGGAATCTCTGGAAGAGCAGATGATCTCGTCTTTATTTTACTGAGAACCTGGCAGTTTTAAGTCAACAACCCTCTGGTTAACAGAAGAGTTAGTGCTCATACCCTAGGCTACCGTGGATTTTTTAGAAATGTGCAAGCAGACTTTCCATTATTGTACTTGACTTTAATTGCACTTTGCCTATATTGAGGGTGTTTTGTTTTCGTTTGTTTTTGATTGAGGACCGTGGCAAATCTGCCTGGAGCAAATCTATTAGCATCTGGTTTTCCACAGTATTCCGCTGTATTACTGTGCCACATTTTGGTCATTATCACATATTTAAAACTTTTTCCTAATGTGATTGCACATGACAGTGTAGTGAAAATGTAACTCTCTATGCACCAGGGAACATCAACAACAAGAAAAGATAGTGCACCTTTCTTGATTGTGATATTCATTTTATTGAGGTGATTTGGAATAAAACCAGAACTATCTCTGGTATATGCATACTGAATGCTGCTTAGTCAGGAGTTTTCCCACAAAGGGATGCAATCGGTTTTTGACAACATCACTACATTTATTAGTTCCTTAATAGATTATTATAAGTTTTCATGAATAAGCCAATATGTCAGAATGTAACCCCATCAACTCACAACCCCCACACAGCTATCAGGGGTGGGAGAGAAAGGTCATTGCTCAGGGATGCTACACTCCTATTAAGGATGATTGGAAACTTTGGAAATGAGTAATAGTGATGGGTGCACAAAACAATTACTATAATTAATGCTACTAGATTTACATGTATATATATATATATATATATATATATTTGCATGGGTGTATAAGGCAGAAATTGAAGAAAAATAAGATATTTCCACTAAAATTATTGAAGGAGAGAAAAGTGATTCAGGCTGTATACTGAATTCTGTTAAAGGTGGAAAAACTTTTGAAACTTTGGAGCACAAAGCAGTGTCATTGGGTTCCAGATGTGTGTGTGTCATCACTATTCTAATTGAAGTAAATATGTATCCATCTATGTATTGAAACTAAATTAAAATATATGTTAAGTACATATCACCTCAATCATATATACCTCAGTTTAAATATGTATTTTTATGTTTAAACAGCAGCAGGTGGCTCTGTCTCTGAATAGAGAGATTGGGCTAGATGAACAGTCAATATAAATCAGTCTTTCCAATGAAGAGAGAAGTAGATCCCTTCTAATAGGAGTCTAGGCTTTCAGAGGAATATTCAAATTTCAGAACATTGCCTGGTTCAGATTAATTTTAAAAGAAATTATTTTAGTAACTATTCAAAAGCCATAGCTAATACTGCTGCATGTCTTGGGGAAAGAGAGAAGACATTTTGAAAGAAGGCCTGGCCTCTGAAGCATGTATCTAAAAATGAGGTTCATGGACCACCTGTTTCAGGGTGACCATGGTTGGTAGATACGATGTGCCAGTTCCGAGGCTCTGCATGCAAATATTCGGAACAGGAATCTTCCTGGAATATGTATTTTTAATAGACACTCCAAGTGATTCTCACCAATTTTAATGTAGACTTGTAAGGTTGGGATGGTCTAAAGCCAGTTTCCAGTGAGATCTGTCAAATCAGAAGACTTAATATCACATTGCCAGCGGTTGAACAACCAGCCTATTCATTTCCTTTAGCTTGTGCACAACTTTGAGGGCACAAAGGCCTATGCATGCAGGAGGCAGGTGCAAAGACAATCCCCTGTGACTACAGGACTTTAGGAGTCACTGATTCAGTCCCACTGGAGCCAAATGCCACAAGCTAAAGAGCTCCCACGAATCCTCCTTACCTTCTTGGCTTCCATGCCAAAGGGTTAGCCATGAGGGGTGTTCAATCCAGGAGACTTTATTGGGTGAAGGGTGGGATAAGTCAACAATCTTTCAAGGGTTTATGAAAAGAAATGCAGGGCAATCCAGTGGAAAGAAAAAAAAATCTGTTTTTTTTTTAAATCTTCCTCGCAGCATTCCGCTTCTAGATATACAGCCTGAACTGAATTTAGAAATACAAGCAGCGATTATAGGCATGGTTTCCCCAAACTGATCAATAGAAATAGTTAAATAACATGGAAATGCCTTTCCTTGTTTTTCCCAACTGCCTACTCTTACCCTCAATCCCTTAGTTGTTAGTCAGCCCATCAAATATCCTTCCAACTCCGTCCTTCCGTCTCTGAACTCTCACAACAACTTAGCCTTCAGTTGGCCCCCAGACGCCCACCTACCTGGCTCAACTCCAT
Organism: Nesogale talazaci; assembly: GCA_004026705.1. Lineage (NCBI taxonomy): Eukaryota > Metazoa > Chordata > Mammalia > Afrosoricida > Tenrecidae > Nesogale > Nesogale talazaci. The sequence goes on from PVJH01003968.1 coordinate 6,269, forward strand.
AACCACGTATAATTTTCACGCCATTAACTCTCCCATCATGCACAACCGCCCACCATGCCAGCCTTCATATTCTGCTCCTCTTCTCCAAGGAACAGCAGGCTCCCAGCTCTCTTTTGTTCTTCCATCTTCTGCAGCAATTAAGGAAGGAACTGAAGAGCCATTGCTGTGAGTGGAATAGCGCTGATCAGAGGCAAGCAAGCCCACAGAGAATGCTTGATGCTCTCGAACTTGCTTTGATAGAGCTGTGCTCGAGTTGCATGTTAGTCACAAACCTCTTAATAGCAGCAGAAGTAAACTCTAATCAAAAATAGTCAAATATTCTTGTGTTGTCACCATGTGGCCTTTGCTTTGTTAACTGTGGTGAATGTTGCATGCCGTTTAAAGTCCTCAGCAGCCCGTTGGCGACAAGCTCCTTTGTTCTCACAGTTTTTGAAATGAGAAAACTGAGGCTTTCAAGGAACACACATACACACACACACACACACACACATACAGCATCCAACACAATTCGAAGTCATACTGAGCCTATGGGGCAGAGTAGAGTAGACGACAACATCAAAAAGCAGAATGGGGAAATGGAGAGAATCTCTCTCATTACATGTACCTTTTTTGGGTGTTTTTTAACAAGGAACCTCTTTCGGGATTCTCCAGCAGCCATCCCTTCTAATTCTTAGATCAGAATTGGATCGCATGAGTCCTCTATAATCCACCATTGGCAAAGGGGAACAGGATGGACTCTTCTGTGTTGCTTAGCCTCCTTGCACTTCCTTCCACAGAACTGAGAAGTCCACTTTTCCTGGGCACACTGCCAAAATTGAACCACTTGCTAAGTCCCGGGGTGGCACAAATGGTTACGAGCCTCAAAATTATAGGTTTGAGTCCACCAAGGGGTACATTCAAAGAGTCAAACTGCCTGCACAACCCTGAGAGTTGCTGGAACTTGCCAGTCTGCTTTCTGTTTCTTTGGCTTGTTCCTATCCTAGACACATTCCAAAAGCGGGACTGTACATTATGTCATTTTTTAAAAATTCGATTTCTGAATGACCACACCCATCGGGTCAGGTGTGGGAGAGGTAGGGAGGGAGGACAACCACTTGAGTCCTAGTGCTCCCAAGTGTGTCCGTGTAGAATGTGCTCCTCAGGGTTCAATAGCTGATTGGGAAAAGCAGAGAGCCAGGACCCTCATCCAAAATGCGCCTAGATGAATTCAAATTATCCACCTTTGGGTTAAGCAGCCGCATCTGCTAATTCCTAAATAGAGTGCAACCCTGCCGAACCCAGAACACAACTAGACTCAATTAGGGAAGGAGCCGACCTTGGCTCCTGGAACCAAGTGTCTGCTTGGTGTCTGCTACACCGTGTCTCTCTTAAGGTTCTGCAGCTCAGGTTGCCTCCACTTCCCTGGATCCTCCGTTTCCTTTGCTTTTCCAGACAATACAATCTCTAGCTCCATTTGAAAACACACTACCCGGTCTGCTCAGTTGTAACTAATAATCAGAAAACAACTGCTACTATGTAAATACGGGACACACAGGGAGACCATGTGTGTGCCAGGTGCACTATGCATTACTTCTATTCTCCCATCATTCCATTGTGAGAGGCAAAAAGAAAACATTCCATGGCCTTTCCATTTGTGAGAGGGCTTCAAAATGTTTATGGAAAAATCCCCTGATCTTTTCCACCACAAATTTGTACAGCCCTACCATTGGATACTGTCACTCTGCATCAAGAAAGCCATTCCGATTGTTCTTCCTGCTGACCTCATGCGGCTCCTGCTTTCTCTTATGAAATTTTCCTCTCATCCAAATGCCTTCTGCATCCACCTCAGGTTTCAATCAGAAGAGGTCTCTGTTAATCCAGGGAGACTAGAGAAATTAATTCATAAACATGCATATGGATATAAGGGAAAGGTTTATATACAAGAGGAATGGAAGCATCCCAACCCAGTCCAGTCCAAGGCCACAAGTCCGATATTAGCCCATATGTCTGATACCAGTCTATAAAGTCTCCTTCCGACTCACAAAGCATGTGCAATGACACCAGGATAATCACAGATCAGTGGGTGCAGAGTCTTGTGTGTCCAGTGGCAGTAGAAGCATCCCGGTGCTGGCAGGGATCTCCCCGTGGCTCCTCGTTTCCAGGACTCAGGGTCCATCAGCAGTATCCATTGGCAATAGAAGCATCTCAACACTGGCAGGTGTCTCTCTGTGACTTCTCTGGCCCCAGAGGTCTGGTTCCATCAGGGTTAGCCCACGTGACTTCTCCTTGGGCTCTTGTAGGTTCCAGGGCTCAGGAGCTATCAGCAGGCCACCATCTTGTGTTGTTGGTAGAATGACTCCAAGAGAATGAGTCAAGTCTCTTTCCTCCAATTGGGAAATACTGCGAGACTTCCCAGAATTCTCAGGAGAAAGTCATGCCCACACAGAGGACTCATAGGCTATCTCCAGATTGACAGGTTAGACTCAACCCCTGCATTCATAGTCAAATTGGCACCAGAGTACATGATTGCCACAGTCTCTAAGAATGAACAAAGGCTACAGCATTTTTCTCTCATGTTTTCTAAACTGTTAAAATACTGACACAGAAATCCAAGTTGTAATTTTTTTGATATTTTTGATATTTTCTAAATTTTTAATTACCCTGATAAAAAATTACCCTGATACTTCCCTAGATCACTGAGGAATTGCACAATTGAGTCCTTCATATGGTTGTAATCACTTTAAATGTCAGGGACTTGGGATGTTCCTCATAAAGAGGCTTTTTAGTTTTGCATAACTTTGGGTTTGCTTTGTTTGTATTCTTAGAGTCATCTGCTTTTGTCTGCTGGGGACTGTGTGGAAGCAGAGATGCCACTGTCATCTTTCATCCCCATAGTTTTGGCCATTCGTGTTTCAGGAATCCCATTTGTCTTCTTGCTGCCCCTAACATTGCACTCTCTTTCCCTAGCCTCCAGTTGCCCCAATTCCACTAATCCCCTGACCCCTGCTTTATTTTAAGGCATACACTGTGTCTCTGCTCTTAAATCAATTCACCCATTTCTAGAGACGTGCTTTCCTATCTCAATCATTCTCCACTCTATATCATCTCTAATTCACATGCTCATATTTTCAAGGCCAAAAGGATAATTAGAAGTTATCTTGACACCCTCTTGCTTTTTCTAAATTAGAGCGAAGTCAGGCATCTTGCTGCTAGTCACACTGCTCCCCCATGCCTTTGACGGCTATCTGCTCCCCAAATGCAAACACAAGTGGAGGTGGGGGTGTGGTGAAATAAGCCGCAGAGGAGGAGGGGAGCAAGGAACAGCCCAGCAGTGAGCAGCCAGGGGGCCCAAAGAGGAAGGAGGACAGGGGAGGGCCATCCAGGAATAAGTGAGTGACATGGGCTCGGTGCTTGCTTGTTTTGAACACAGAGCCTCCTCACGCATAATCACCAACCATGACCACCTTCAAATCAGGCCTGTTTTACAAGGGACTCGGGCTGCTGGAGGTTAGAAACAGGTCAGAGGTATGAGGTCAGCAGTTCAAACATACAAGCCTCTCTGTGAGAGAAAGATGAGGCTGTTTCTGTAAATATCTGGACCTCCTGGGAAACCCTATGTACTGAGGAATCATGAGGAGTCGGAATCTTCTTGAGGCAGGGGCTGGAGTTTGGGGTTTAGGATACACAACCATTTTCTGAAAAATACAAATCAAGAGGAAAAATAAATAAATAAACCATAAGTGAGATTCTATTACTCGTGTCTCTGGATTCGGTGTGAACAAAATTCACACTTTAATAGTGTGCAAAACCAAAAAAGCTCAGCTCACTCGAGACCCTGCCAGGATTCTCACAGTGCCATGCATTGCTGCCTCTCTTGTCTGCCCTGGAGCTGTTTTCTCCGATCGAGGATGAGCTCGGTAACAAACTTCAGCACCTCATCAGGAGAGAGAAATTGGCCTACTCTCTCTGGTTCCTACTATAAAACTCCCTCGGCCTCGCATCAATCATGTGCCCACTCTTTTGGAAAGAAGCCCAAAGTAAAGGCGGTGGTGATCCTGGGGTCAGTGAGACCACATTGCTGGCCACATGGGCAGCCAGCAAAGGGAAACAACCCGGCGAAGAAAGGGAGTGAGTGCTAAGCCAATCCAGGGCAGCTCCAACAAGTGGTCCCTGGCTCATGGAAGCCCCACATACTACAGGTTAGAACTGCTTTCAAGTGGTGTTGGCTGTAACCTTAATGGACACAGTGTGGGCTTTATTTCACTGACCCACGGGGTGGATTCAAACCACCAGCCTTCACACTGGCAGCCAAGAGCAAAATGCTCACACTACCCAGGTTCCTTTAAAAACATGAATATATATATATATATATGAATAGACGGCAGATGTATGACCAAATAATTACAACAAATCTGACATAGAGATATGTGTGACGAACACAACATTAAGTATGACAAACCGTTACTTAGAGGATCTTCTCTCCAGATCAGCACAGACACATAGCATTTTCCTTAAACTGGTGACACCTATTGCAAAATGAGCTTTGTCTGCCCCTACTTCAGTGGCCACCACTTCAGTTAATGTACAAGGGAGCTTCAAAGAGTTGATGGGAAAATGCCTTTGTTTTTTCACTCCATTTTTTTCCATAAGCTTTTTGAAAACCCTCGGTAGGTAGCTACATTTAGATTCAATGCAGTTGGCCTAACCCTAACGGCCTCTGAATATGGATAAACACACACAAAAATATCATAACGAATTTACACATTTTGTTCTTGCATGCATTAGGAAGGCCAGCTCAAAGTAACTAAAGCAAAAAAGGAAAAAACAGGGCTGAGCCCTGGCATAGTGGTTGAGTACGGGGACTGCGGCCCACTGGCTTGATGGTTCAAATCCAGCAGCTCTCCAGGAGCAAGGCTGGGCTTCCCACTCCCACCAGAGGGTAGTGATGCCCCCCCCAAAAGAAACTAAAAAAGGAAAACACATTACCATAAATAATAATATGTTCTAGAGATAGGGCCAACTCCAACCTTGATTGCAGGATTCCGCTCCCTGCCCCCCCCCCCCATGATCTTAGATTCCTATTGATTCAGAAATAAAACGTCTAGCCTCTGCCATTCCTGTGCTACCCATAGAACAATTTGAGCTATATTTTCTCAATTATTTCATAAACATCAGTAAGAATATCTAAAATTTTACTTATCTTTGCATGGAAAGAACAGGAGAAAGTGATTTCCTTTTTTTTTTTTTTTTTTTTTTAGGCATCACTGCCCTCAGGTGGTGGGAATAGGAGGCCCAGTCTTTGCTCCTGGGAGCTGGAATTGAACCTCCAACCCAGTGGGCCGCAGTCCCGCGCACAACCACTACGCCACCGGGGCTCAGCTCAAAGGTGATTTCCTTTTATAGTAAAAGATCAGACAACATGGGCCAGGACTCCCTGAGTAGCTGACCATAGTATCAAATATTGCTGGTCTGAGCCAAAAGGGATTTATTAGACAGCACTAAGTAGCATAAAAATTTTTTCTGGCAATGCTAGGGAGAGACATTTGTGTTATACAGTCCAAAATAAAATCAGTCAAGAGAAAAGAACATCTAGATTGCAGAATAATCTAGTGGTGAGAAATTGTACCACCAGGCATCCAGGGCATGAGGACTTGAACTAAGGTCAGGGTTACCTCCACCTCCTACTGCTCAGTCTCATCCTGCTTATGTCCTCACCTCATTGGGTCAGCCTGGGAGGACCTGACCACACACAAGCTTCAAGGACACCTGGGAAATTCCTATCTCTGAAGTACACAGAACAGTGCTGAGAAAAAAGGTGGGGGGGGGGGTAGAAATTGAGCAAGGTAATCTAAAGTCTTTCCCTCACCTTCTCAGCAATCTGTTGACCATTTCTTCTTATCCTTTAACAATGGGATGATTTTCCACATTAGTGCACTTAGAGCTATGTGGATGGGGTTAATTTTTATGTCAATTTGGTTAGGCTCTACTATGCAGCTCTTTAATCAAACACTGATCTAGCAGTTGCCATACTGGTATTTTGTAGATATGGTTAAGAATTATAATCAGTTGACTTTAAGTAAAAGTGATTCTCTTTGATAATGGGGGTGGGTCTTGACCTATCATGTGGAGACCTTAAGAGAAAAGGTTTCCTAGAGAAAAGATTTAGCTTCAACAAGGCAGCATCGATGTCTGCTGATTTTTCCAATCTGCCATTCTCTTCTGCAGATGTCAGTCTTGCTAACTTCCTCCATCACCTAAATGCCAACATGCAGACATTGAAAGATAATATAGAAAATGAGCACAACAAATAAATACATATGTCAAATTTGTTCAGCTTATCTAGAGAGCTCTGACTAATCCAATCTATCGAATACAACCTATCTTGGCTATTTAAGGGTGGTAAAGATTTCCATAGTATGTATATCTATCATTATTCATTCAATATGTGTCTGTCAATATATGCTATTCTATGCCACATAGGAGGAGCCCTGGCAGTGTAGTGGTTATGGTGGCCTGTGATTGACACGCTCTGCTGTTTGAAACACCAACAACTTGGTGACAACTTTTCTCATAAACAATTAGAGTCTCGGCTGAGCCCTAGTGGCGTAGTGGTTGTGCACGGCACTGCGGCCCACTGGGATGGAGGTTCTATTCCAGCTCCCAGGAGCAAAGGCTGGGCCTCCTACTCCCAGGGCAGTGATGCCTAAAAAATAAATAAATAAATAAATAAAAACAATTAGAGTCTCAGAAAAGTCACAGAAGGTCACTGTGAGTCAGTGTTGACTCGATGGCAGTGAGTTTGCTATGATGGCAAATAAATTAAAAACTCTCAGGTGCTGACAATATAAATGCTTATTCTTTATAAAACTCTGATATGAATAGGAGAACCCTTCTCCCTATTGAAATTACCCCCATTTTTGCACTTCTCCCAAAGCCCATAGAAGAAGAGAATGAGGGAGATACTCCAATCAGACTGCCTCTATGCATCATTGGCCAGAAGGAGCCATGTGGCCCCAAAATGTTTGGGAAATTGAGAGAAGAATTTGAATAATTGACAAGGATTAACACATTCTACTGCATCGCTTTCCAATTTTGAATGATGCTTGGTTTGTCTCTCTTCAAATTTTTATTGGAATACATGAAGAAAAAAAGAGAAGTATGAGAGGAAGTTTGGAAGATGGGGGAAGGAGGACACATTCTTTGTAGTATGATTTTGTGATAGGTAGACTTGTACCAACATGACCAAAGAAGATTGGGGGGTTTATTGTGACAACATGGGCAATGAGCACATGTAAGATCAATTGAAGGGCTGAGATATAAATGGCTTAGCAAGCCCTACCCTGGTTCTCTTGCTCTTGGATCTTCAGACCAGCCGGCTGCTTTGTTTGTCCTGTGGCTCGATCTCCAAGTGGCACTACCCATGGGACACCTAATCAATGGACTGTGTTGCTGTGATTTGAGGTTCCTTCAAGCCCAGCTTCGCCACGCTCCTGGAATATACATCTCTTGAGCTGGAGACTGTTGGACTCTGTCATCTGGCTGACTGTTGGTGACCTGCTTTGCTGTTTGCTACTTGTGGCCAGATAGCCTGAATTGCTCTACAGAGGACTACTCAGCGGCTCTCAAGACTCGAAGGACTGCCAGTGTACTACTAGCTGTCTCACACAAGTGAGCTGCACTGAGCCATTTGTACTGCTTTATAGATTAGTCTCAACTGTTTATTTCTTATGTTAGATAGCCTTATATCTATATAAGTATATAGAGAAAATTATTGGTGGCCTGATTGTTTCTCTAGAGAACCCTGTCTAACACAGATTTTATTCATGAAGGATAGATTTCTAAATGGAATGCTGAGACAAACTATTTTTACACTTTAACTTTAACATATTTTGCAAAGAAATTTCTAAAAATGTGTAGCAATTTCACGTCTACAACAAGTAAGGAAGTACTTGTTACTAGACACACACACACACAATCTGGCAAGCAGATATCACTGGTCGCTTATAGTGGTGTGCTATAGGGGGGTTGGACTGCACTGGGTGACACGTTCGAAAGGAGTATCTTTGGAATGCTTGTGTTGTGTTTCAGCAGAAACTTTGTATTTTTAATATAATTATATCTTTAGTTAGATAGAATAGCAAAAATATTTTTTGTTCAGACCAACATACATGTATCTAATAGATACCTAAATACCTATGCTGATTTACATATTGATCCTTCTCAGGCTTGTAGGTCAGAGTTGTCATCATCGCCCAACTCCTGTAGTGTGCTGAGTCATTTGGCTTAGACTGCATGTGTTACAAGCTAGGCTGCACTTTTCACGTCACTGCTGGTGTTTTTTCACTGGTTTGGGCAATGTTTCCAGTGTTTAAGCTGTAAGACTTTGCTAAGTATCATTTGTGAACATAAATAAGTCAGGTTTTTTGTTTGTATTTAGAATGAAGTACATGAAAATTGTGCTGTAACTAGAAAAATTCTAAAGCAATTTTGTAGCTGGAACCAGGTCATCTAAGATATGAGGCATTTATCAGTTTACAACTATATCCATCGCACCTTGTTGCATGACTAAGTTGGAGTGTAAACATTATGAAGGATTCTGTATAGTCTGATTCCTAGAGGCGACCCAAGGGGCAGTGGACGGACCCCCTAGGTTGCTGCACTGAGACACTAACCCTAAGGATACCACTGATACCCTGCTGCAAAGGACCATGACGTTGATCAGAACTCATAGCCACCCTGTGTACAGCAGAACGAAACTCTGCCAGTCCGACTGGTAATTGAACATTACCAAGTTTTCATAACTGCCCATCCTGATACTTTTTGTGTGTGGCACAAAGCTGTTACCAAGTTAAATTTATTCTTGGATGAGCTCCGTACATAGCTAGTAGAAAGAACACAAAATAACTTCGTTAGAGTTGCTTGAATCCCCTCGTACACATGTGAATGCTGAACAGTGACTGAGGAAGGCAAGAGAAAAGTTGATGCATTCGAATTGCGGTGTTAGCAAAGAAAATTGAATGCAATATGAACTTTCGAAATAATACTCGGGCTCCGAATACCAGAACAAACCTGGCTTGGAAGAAGCGCTGCCAGAATGCTCCTGGGAAGCAAGGCCAGCAAGACTTCCTCCCACGGACGTTGGCCATCTTCGCAGAAGAGACCAGTCCCTGGAGAAGACCATCAGGTTTGGTAAAGAAGCCGGTCAATGAAAAAGAGAAAGATTCTCAATAAGTAGCTGGTAAATTGTTAAATTGTACTTTTTTTCCCTATTATCAAAGGTTACCACTTTTCACATGCTTATTGTTGAAACGTTTCCTTCTGGAACATTGCTATTGTCAGGTGCCTTGAGTCGAGAGGAACCCTATGCGTAACAGAGGAAACCACTGTCCGCACCTCACAATTACGGCCGCGTTTGAGTCTATGGGCGGATGCGTTCTGTCGACCCACTTTATTGAAGGTCTCGCTGTTTTTAACTGCCCCTTGTCTGTACCAAGTCCTTCTCCAGGGTTGCCTTTCCCTCCTGAAAGCAAGACATGAAGCCATGCCGTCCACTTTGGAAGGAACGTTCTGGCTGTACTTTCTCCGAGAGAGATTTCTTCATGGCTTCTAGCAGTCTGAGGTGCTTTCAGTATTCTTCAACAACACCATCATTCAAATGCATGAAATCTTTTGCAGTTTCCCTTGGTCATTGTCCAACTTTCACATGCTGGAACCTAGATATCCCATTGGTTTGTTATTGACACCATAATCAATGCATATAATAACTTAGGAAGGAATTATATTTTTGTCTGTGAATCTTCAGGCCTATGAGTCTACTCTTTACTTGAACCTTTAATAATTATTTCCCCCATTTTCTCTATTAGTCTAAGTATTCTTTTTTTTTAGTCTAAGTATTCTTATTGATTATTTTAGTTACTCCTATGACTGATTTTTTTAAAAATTCTTTTCTAACAAATTGTATTACTCTAAAAAAAGCTCACTACATTGCATATTCATCATGCATTCAGCTAATGACTACTACTGGTTTTCTACTATTTGTAATAAGTTTGTTTCTGACTCATAATTTTTTTCTTGGTATGCAAACAATTTACTTGAAAAAATGCTAATTGTGCTTGTTTGTTTTAAATTATCAACAATATTTACTGCATTTCGTCATGTTATATGAGCCAGAAATACAATACAGTATTTAAAATAGGTCTTCATTATTTTCCTATACAAGGAAACTATAAAAATTTTGTGGAAAAATGTTTCTGTTCATAAATAAAAGGTAACGGAAATTTTCACAAGCCTCCAATGAATCCTCATGCTTTATCATTCTACTGTACTTTATTTTGACATCAGTGAATTTGGTATTTCATCATTTATTAAAATATCTCTACCGTTTAGAAGGCAATCTTCCTGCGACTATAAATAGTTATATTTTTAACTTTAATTCTTTTAAGTTAATTCTCCAATGCATTAAAATTGGTAGTTTCTCCCCCCCCATAATTTAATAATATGTGTTGTATTGCTACATTTTAATTTAGAAATGATATAGTCTTTGGGAAAAAAACTCAATTGTATTCACAGTACATTATTACTATTGTAATACTTTGCTTATAATACTTTGCTTTTAATACTTGCTAAAAATCATGATTTACAAGTGGTGTAGACTGATATTTTTAATGTTCTTTCAGATTTTTTCTAAATGGTTATGTGCATGTTATAAAATGCAGGTTAATACTTTATTCCACTCCCTGGAATAGCTTGAGTATATAAGAGTGTCTTTCTGTTGAAGTTAGTTAGTATTTAAGTATAAAACCACCTGAAAGTGTTTCTGAAAGTGACCTGGACCCACAGATAGAGATCCCTACACTTTCCCCTTGATTCTGGGCTGTGGTCCAAAAGATTTGCATTGTTAATGGGCCACTGAGTTGGGACCTTTTTGTTTTGTTTTTTGAAAAAAGGACAGTAGACCAAATAAATGTGGGAACCATAGGTCGAGAATATTTTATTCAAATGTATTTCTCTGTCCATCTGTTATTGGCTTAAGTTTATATTTCCTGGTCTTTAAAATCTATATAAAGAGTTCTGGTAGGAGAATCATCTCTAGAAAGATGAGACTTTCTACTCCCACTGAGAGACAGTCTGAGAGACAGACGCACGGGAACAATTCTACCCTGTCCTTATAAGATTACGATGAGTCAGAAGCCACTCAGTGGCAGTGAGTTTAGGTTTCCTGGGTGGTGTACTAACTGAAGGTCTCACCTAACCAAAGCTATTCCTTCAAACTAGATGTGACAGTCGGCTTCTACGGAGCATTCCTTCTCTGTCCTGTAGTATCTCTATGATTCCAGATTGACTTGATGCTACATCTAGAGATATTTTACTCTATGATATTTTATTAATTTCCATATTTTCTACATGAAATATATGTTTTCTCATAATTGAAATTTTCATTGCTCATATCAAATTCTGAAAGAAATATATCAAATTCCCATTGTTGCAGTATTTTTGAAATAAATTTATCCTCAAATACCATGTCCATGGTCACACTCACTGTCATCAAGTCCTATTACCACTAATTTCAAATCCATATTTTATTATTTGTAACACTAGAGCTACCTCCTCTAAGCATTACTGCACGGCCTAGCCCAGTGTTAGCGTTCGCCAATAGAGGGTGGTAGAGGGACACTATGGGAGGAAGGGGCTTCTTTTTTTGAACATCCCTGGGTTCTTCCTCCCCTGGCGCTTGGCCCTTACGGAATTTCAGCACCACTCCTCTGCATCTCTCAAGTCTCGGAGATGATCCAGCTGACATCCACCGAGTTTCAAGAATTCCTGGAGCAGCTGCAAAGCAAACCGAGCAATATCTCGAGAGCAACCTCCTCCAGGTTCTGCCTTGATTCGGAACACCTTAGTGAATTTTGCAGAGTGGAATAAGCAAGATAAAGCTCAGGCTTGTGTGAAATGGGGCTCTTTGAAACTTGTTCCTTCCTTGCATATTCTGCCTCCACCCTCTCCTGCTTTTTGCATATGCTGTAAAAGTAACTGTCCTCTCTGGTAATAAGACACTGCTACATAACCTTTACACATTTCAATGACATATTCCACTTCTCATATTCAAATTACTGAAGGGTTTCTATCTCCTGACCAAAAGCGCGATTGGTGTCAAGTACTTTTTGCTGTTTTCTAAAATTCTGTCATGAATGAGATGTTTCTGATACATGTAGGGCTTTTAAAAATTTTTGATTCTTCCTCGTATTAATATTAATAAAACTGTGTTTATTTTTGCATTTACTATATATGTATGTGACCTTTCATTGTATTTTGGATTTTTTATTTGAGTCTTTCTTGTAAAAGGTGTCTGTTCCTAGATTTTATTTTTACACTAGGTTTCTTTTTCCCCATAGACTGATTTAACAGAAATTTCGAAACAGAATGACATCTGCTTTTCTATAATTCAAAACTGTAAATCACCAAATTCAGAACTGGGCTTTATGGACAAATCCTTCCTTATCTGCTTCAGCTTCTAGTAGCTGTCAGTGAACCACGGCATTGCTGGACGTGTCGATGTGTCTGTTTCCTTCAGCTGTCTTCTTTTTCCCTGGTTTGGGCCTGTGTGTGTATATTCTGTTGTTTTTGTAACCCAAAAGTGATTAGGTAGAGGACCCACCCTTTATATGACCTCACTCACATAAAGAAAGCCCTATTTCCATATAGAGTTTATAATAGGTACAAGGGTTCATGTTTAAGTTCATATTTCAGTTCATTCACAACTCAGTTCATACCAAAATGAAATTTACTGCCACTATCGACTCCTTGAGACAGTGCCACTTTAAGACAAGATAGGACTTCCTCTGTGGATTTTGAAGGATGTAACTATTTAGAGGAGTAGAAAGCAGCTGGTGAAATTGAACTGGTGACCTTATTTAGGATCGTCAGCCCAAAAACTATCCTAGTATGCCACCAGGTGCTCCAGAGCCTAGGAAAATTCAATATATTTATATTTACTGTGAAGTGATATGATTGCTCTCATGCTTACTTAATTTTGTTTATTATACATTTTAATTTGTCTTATTTAGGTTTTTTTCTAATGCCATCGATGTGATTAAGTTTTTGATATGGTATTTTGTTTTGTTTTTCAATTGCATCCTCAAAAATAATTTGGAATCGTAAGAGATTGCTTAATTTGCTAACTCAACATTTCATATTTTAGCATAGATTTCAATTTTTGTACAATCCATAGTTTATTTGAACACAAACACGAAGTGTCCTATTACTTGGAACCTATTTTTTTCTTGTATGCGTTTCTGAGGAATTGTTGGAGAATACTAAAACTTAAGTTATCTTGTAAAGTTTTCTCTAAACCTCATGTCCTCATATAGAAGGGGCCCAAATATTCCTGGAAGTCTGCCTACCCGATGATATATAATGTGGATTTTTTTTTTGCCTGAAGGGAATGGTGATAATTAAAACTTAATTAAGTTATAGTTTGGAGTGGATAGCATCACAGACTAAGGTATGAATTGTATGCAGGTAATTTGAAACAAAAGGGGTTGATAGTGCAGTGATTAAAGTGCTCATCTATTAATAAAAAGGTCAGGCTTTTCACCTACAGCAGCTTCAGGGAAGAGATCTGTGTTCTGGTACCAGGATAGCGGTTTTAGAAATGCGAAGGACTGGTTTTACTGTGTCCTACAGACTTGGTGTGTTGAGAGTTGACTTGTTTAATTGATTTTTGAATGGAGAAGTCAAGGGTGCCCATAAGCCTGGTCTCAGATCCAATCATACTTCCAAATCCTATTGAGTGGGGCCATGTGACAAATTGTGAGCAGTGACATGTACCACTTCCACACCAGAGCACTGCCCGGCGACACTATCCAGAGCCCTCTTTCTCTCTACCACAGCGGCGTGGACACCCTGGTGTTGCACCATCTAGCCCAAGCTCTTGAGTCAGAAAGCAGGAGGGGAAGTCACACAGAAGTCATTCAGATCTCCCTGGATGAATTTTGAAATATGAGCAAAGAATAAACTTTTGTGGTTGTAAAATCCTCTAGAATTCCCGATGGTGCCGTAGGTTATAAGTTGATCTGATAGCCACAAGGTCCGTCTTTCAACACCATCGGAGGAGCTGCGGGATTACGATGAGTGCTCCTACTCTTGGAAAGATTTATAACCTCAGCACCCCACCAGGGCAGTTCTAATCCATCCTACAGGATTTCAAGTGAGTCAGAAGTAACTTCATGTCATCGTTGTTGTTGTTGTTGTTGTCATTGTCAATCAACAGCAACACCCTATGCCACAAAGCAGAACACCGTCAGATCCTGCAGCAACCTCACACTTAGTCCTTTGTTTGAGCCCATTGTTGCTGCCGCTGTGTCAGTGCATCTCCTTGAGAACCTTCTGGCTTTCACAACCCCACCACTGTACCGAGCATGATGTCTTCTCCAGGAACTTGTCTCTCCTGACATGTCCAGAGTACCTACCAGAAACTCTCACCACCCCCGCCTGACAGGAGCCCGCAGGCCCGACATGGTCCAAGAGAGGTCGGCTTGTCCTTTGAGCAGTGCATGGTGCTTTCAGTGTCTTCTCCAGCACGCAGTCCACATGCATCAATTCATTGATGTGATGATGATGAGTTTTGTTTATAAAACCTTAGATTTGGAAGGTTGCTTATTCCTGAACAATGTAGCGTACCCTGTTAGATGTTTACAAGACGAGAAATACTCTTTATCATGAGAGTAAAGAAAGAGCAACTATTGGGGAAAACAAACTCCTTCAAGAAAAGGTACTTAATGGTCCTCAAGCTCTTCAGTAGACTAGCCCTAAGAATTTTTTTTTTGTTCTAAGGCGGAGCAAAGTTGGAGATGGTTATAAAGAATAAATTAATTAGTGGAGGCTCTGTTTTCATATTTGGAAGCACACAGTGCAAGAGGCAGTATGTAGGATGGTGGAGATCATGGATCTGGGATTTGATTGGCTTGATTCAGAGACTGACTCTGCCCCTTACTGACTGAGCTCCTTTGAACAGGTTACTCCAGCTTCCTGGACTCCAGTTTTCTATTAAAAAGGGGTCATCTTAATACATAGTTCAAGCAATTACCAGAAAAATCTAATTATTCAATTATAACCTGGGCTTAGAGTATAGCATGGAACCTAATCAATCAATAGAAAAGTGATTCCTACTCCGGGCAATCCCCTTTGTCAGAACAAAACTTCAATCCATAGGAGTTTCAAAGCCTGGTTCTTTGAAAGTAAAATCCCGGGTTGCTTTCTTCCAAGGTGACTGTGCTTAGATTCACACCCCTAACTTTTTTATCTAGAAGCTATTTATGTCACTCTGCCACGCCTTAGAAAATAACAATAAACCCCAAAGCCAGACTTACTGTCTCTGAACCAATTGTGACTCAAAGGAACCCTTGATATGGTATCTGGACCTCTAAATATTTATAGGAATAGTTGGCCTCATCTTTCTCTCTCAGGTCAATTGGTGGGTCTGAACTACCAACCTTACAGTTGACAGCTCAATATATAACCCACTACATTATCAGAATTCCCTTTGAACATCATAAACTGCAAACAGTTTTCGCTTCCTTCTTGCCTCCCTCTCTCTCACAATGTTGGCATATCAAAATATATAGCTCAAAAGCACCAAACCCACATGGAAGGAGCACACCAGCCAGTACAACCACGAGGTGTCAGACATCAAAGTAATAAAAATAATTTTATTGTAAATGAGGGGGAGTACAGGTTGGGGACCCAAAGTCCATCTGTAGGTAATGGACTCCCCTTACAAGAGGAGTCACTGGGAGGAGACGAATCAGTTAGGGTGCAGTGTAGCAAAAATGAAGCATATAACTTTCCTCTAGTTCTGCAATGCTTCCTCCATCTCACTGTTCTGATGCCAATTCTACCTTACAAATCCGACTAGATCAGAGGGTGTACACTGGCACAGATAGGAGCGGGAAACATAGGGAATCCAGGACAGATGATCCCTTCAGGACAGGTAGTGAGAGTGACATAACCTGGAGGGTGGAGGGAAAGTGGGGTAGAAAGAAGGAATCTATTATAAATACTTACATATAACTTCTTCCTTGTGGTATGAACAATGGGAAAGAGGGTGAAGGGAGACATCAGACAGAGTAAGATATGACAAAGTAATAATAATTTATGAATTTTCAAGAGTTTATGAGGGAGGGTGGAGTAGGGAAGGGGATGAAAAATGGGGATTCGATGCCAAGGGCTTAAATAGAAAGCAAATGTTATGAGAATGATGAGGGCAACAGATGTATGAATACATCTGGACATAACGGATGGATGTATGAATTGTGATAAGAGCCCCCAATTCGATGATCTTTAAGTAAAAATAAAATGGAACAATAATAATAACTATAAAGAAAACATACCATATTGAAGTAGTCACCTCTGTGTAGCAAAGTCTCCAAAGAACAAACCTGTCATCCAGTCGATTCTGATGCATAGACACTCTATACGCCTGGGTAAAATTACCCCTACGAAATTACAAGATGATAATTTTTTCTAGAAGTAGAAAGCCCTGTCTTTGTTGTGTGTGGGGACTGGTGATTTTGAACTGCTGCCCTTTTGAATCACAGCCCCACTATGCCACCAAGGCTCCTTAGCAAGGTTCAGGGAGAGCTTTTTCCAACCATTTAAAAAATTGTATTTATTTTGGTTTGATGAGAATATGCACTTGGAAACACACACTCGCCTACGTGTGTCTCTGTGTAAAATGGGGTGACATTGATCTTGCATTCTTTGAGTTGCGTCATCATTCTCATTGTTCTTTTCTGCCCCAGTAGATCTCATGTTTTTAACAATCATATTAAAACTTAAAATGCTCTGCTAGTTTACCAATATGCTACTGTAACCATTCAGCAAAAACAGAATCTTATGAATATTAGGATTAGGATTAGGGTTAAAGAAAAAAAGAAAATCTTATGAATATTTTACTCTCCCATTTTCTGTCCACTATTTCCAAATCACAGAGATTGTGTAACTAGCTTAGAGATGTAATTCTATTTCATTTTTCAGATTTTACATAGAGTTTGTTCTCCCTTTTTGTGTACTTATTTAACACTGACAATAAAATACTTTATTCTTAACCTCTAGGGTTGACTACATAAGTTACTAGCACCATAGCTCACTAATGTTTATTGTCTTCTTTCCTTGTCCCTTATCTTAGATCTCTGTTCAGTTTGACTGTGATATTATATTGGAGTACATCCTGTGCAACTTTGTAACATGACTAGTATGCTTTGAGCTCTATATATTCCAAATTTTTCTTCTTTTATCAGCATATAGATAATATTTGGGTTAGTAGGGTT
Source organism: Nesogale talazaci (assembly GCA_004026705.1). Lineage (NCBI taxonomy): Eukaryota > Metazoa > Chordata > Mammalia > Afrosoricida > Tenrecidae > Nesogale > Nesogale talazaci. The sequence goes on from PVJH01003968.1 coordinate 23,575, forward strand.
TTTATACTGCAATTATTTTGCTGAATAAAGTTAATAAACATTATTCACCAGCTTCTACTAGGACATATAAGAAGTCAAAGTAAAACTGAATCCTCATTTTAAATATGTGGACCATCCTATCTGAAAATGTATATTTCTTTCTTTCCACAGAGAGCAGGAATTTCAGAGATCGATGTTTGTCTTTTTCATCATTTTATCCTGGAACGTGGTAAGTCCTTTGATGCTCCCATTCCCCCCCCCCACCGCCCCCATTTGAAAGGATGAAGATTATCCCTTTGATTATTGATTCCTCCTTCTCCTCCATCTGCTTCTTTTTCTCCTCTGGAATGTTGATAATTTGCATATTATTTCTCCTAGGGTTACCCTCCATGTCTCTCATCTTTCTGGCTATGATTTACATTTCTTAGTATTCCACCTTTGTGTTGAAAGACAGTTCCTTTATAGGAACTCCACAGTCTATTTTTCACTCTTAATGGTGAAATCCCTCCAGCTGGAGTCGTGTGTTACAGATTTCCACATGGGTCTCCTTTCGGAGCTTGCTCTTCCTGTTAGAAAAGGAGGTTCTTCACAGCAGAGGACACCAATGCACTTTCCTTCCACTCTAGAGCAGTTGTGGCTTGGCAAGGAAGGAGACGTAATTAGGAAGTGAAAGGACTAAATCAAATCTACTTTCCTAAGGCTTGCAAGAGTGGGATGGGGTGGGAGTGGAGGATTATCTAGCACAGAGGACTATTATTTCCTTGTTATGTGGAAACTGAGATGCAGCTCTCTGTAATTGGCCATTCCCTTCTGAGTATGCATGTAGCAAGAGAGGTCCGTTCTTTTTCTAAGTCAGTGCTCATCTTCACTTAAGGGCTCAGTCTAAGCTTCGAGTCAAGGCTGTTGCCAGAGAAGCACAATGATGTTTACGTTTCTGGATCATAACTCCTCTCGGCACGGAAAACATGGGTGCTCTAGACGTGGGTCCTCTCCTTGAGCCTCAGATGTAATGTTTGGGAATCACCCCCAAGTTTGTGGGTTCTTGGCTGAGCTTAGCCTAACAATAAAGTGCCCCAATAGAAGCTTAAAGAGACAAGATGGTCATTATAAGTCGACTTTCTCATATGGGTGTTGACCTTTATTGTTTACAAAAGGCTTTATTTTTCACGAAAAATTTTTAATATACGAAATGAAAACAGGATGGGGGTTTCAAAAAGTGTATGGGAAAACTCCATCCTCCTTTCATTCCATTTTCCCATAAACTCCTTGGTGCCTCCTTCTATATAATTACAGAGAAAATTTCTATAGTCCTACCTTACCTACCATGCTATAACCCAAAACCATCTTTAGGAAAAAATTCCATAGGATTTTTTTTCGAGTTTTCTTTTTATACTTATTCCAATATCATAGTCAAAATTCTAAATTTATTTTTTCTTAATATCTTCATTTCATATTCAGTTCACACCTCACTCTAGACTCCTCCTAAAATGAACATTTTACTTTCAACACTACATTGAATTCTTAATTTATAGGTATGATTCCATGACCTCTTAGTTTAATACTTATTTTCAGGTATTTACTCTCTGTCTACTTGCTCTGTGACATTCTTATGAGTCTGAAAAGTCATAGGATGTGCAACACAGTTATCAGGAAGAAAGATGCCATTTTTAGATTTGGCTAGTTAAGCAAAAGAACTCTGAAGTTAATGTCTTCATAAACTGTTCTCACCCGTCGTAGAGCTCCCTGTTCTCTCAGTTGATGTGCTCAGGAGAAGGGATTCATGAGGATTTCACCTAGCTGTCCTTCCCGTGGACTGTGCACTCCTTAGATGCCTTTGAGCTCGTTCCGATGCATGGCAACTCTGTGCACAACAGAAGTAAAAGTTGGCCATCCTATGTGGGCTTTACAACCTGATATTTGAAAGTGGGTCCCTGTGCCTTTCTTCTGAGGTACCCCTGGATGAACTCTAAACCCAAAATGTTCAGTGAGCAGCTAAGCATTGGCAGTCTGTACCACTCAGGAACTTCTTGGGGACAAGGTGACTCTCTTCTCATTTTGGAAGCCATAGGAAAACCTCTTCCTTCTCCCAGCTCCATGTTCCACCCAGCCATTTCTTCTATTCTTTATACCTCCTGTCCCTTAATAACTCAGCTAGCTTCCCACTTCCCTACTTTGAGAATTATACAGATGTCCCTTCTCTAAGATCTTCTAAATAGCAAGGGGAAGTCTGCTTTTCTTCTCTCCCCTCTCCGCATGGTGCGGATACATGTGAGTATGTTTGGAAATGAAAAACAGAAGATTCTATTGTATCCCACATGTCTCTCTCCTGTCAAATTCAGTCATCCTCTTTCAAGCTTTGCAAGTATTTTCCCTTGTACCCTAGGAAAGAAGAATAAGATGTGATTGTTGTAAAAATTATTAATATCAAAATATTACTCTACTATAAAATAATACCTTACATATCAATAAATCATATCCATAGTTGACTGATTGATTTGGTTTTTCATTTTGTTTGGGCATCTCGCTATTCTGGAATTCTTATTTGATGTTAGCTTTTCCTCCTCTTACCTTAAGCCAAATATTGTATGAGACATACTTATATCTAATAAGTATTCATCATTTATATGAAATTCAAATCTACATGAGCATCCTATATTGTATCTAACATCTCTTCAGCTTCACAACTCCTCTTGACGTTACATTCTTAAAAACTCACAGGAGGGGCTGAGCCCCGGTGGCGTAGTGGTTGTGCGCGGGACTGCGGCCCACTGGGACGGAGGTTCAACTCCAGAAGTGGGGCTGGGCCTCCTACTCCCACCACTAGAGAGCAGTCATGCCCCCCCCCCCCAAAAAAAAACTCACAGGGGCAGTTCTACCCTGTCCTATCGGGTGTCTCTGAGTCAGCATCAACTCAACAATAGTTAGTTTTAGTTCCATTAACATATTTTAAAGTACATTATTTAGTTAAGCTCAGTGAGAGGGTTAACAAACTATTTACCACATCCAGGGAAAAAGTACCTTGGTTTATATCTAAGACTGTTCCATGCTATGGCCTACAAGGTTTTGAAGATTTGCTAACCAGATAAACTCAGGAGTTTGGTTGTGGATAAAAATTACCACCTTAGAATCAAGATAGGGTTGTGTGACATCACTACCCTCAGAACCTAGACTCGCTTAAGTGCCTCATAAGTAAGTTGACTTCGTGCCCATTGGACACACTGATGCAAAAAGGTTACATGGAAAACTGCAAGCCTAAGGCTTGGAGGTTTGAATACAGCCAGATATGCCTTGGGAGAAAGACCTGGAAATCTACCTCTTTAAAAAAAGAAGAAGAAGAAGAAGAAGAAAGGAACAAGCTAAAACAAAAACAGACATCAAGAACACTGTGGAGCACAGTCCTACCCTGACATGCATGGGGTTGCCCTGATTGAAGTTGAGTCAAAAGCTGCAGGTTTTGACTACTGTCATTCTCCCTGGGCCTGGTCTGAGGGATGACTCACACCTGGACAACTTCCAGGTACAACAGTTGAAGTGGACATCAAAGGTTCAGACACCACGCCCATTCCTCACCTGTGCTACCCAGAGTCCTGATGCAGCCTCACTCTCCCTCATTCCACACGCTTCCACTGGAATAGGAGATCCTGGGGGCTCCTCTCATTTCTGGCAGTCTGATGACTTCCAGTAAGCCTCTGACCTCTAGCCAGACCTCCTCTGAGCTGCACTCCACACACTGTCAAATAGCTCCTTTGAGAGTTATGCTGATACATGATATAGTTTAGATGGGAAACCACCCACCTTATCATATATCTTTCATGTCAGGGTTAGGCATTCAGCCACAGAAACAAAGACACATGCTGTTTTAAAGCCATGTTCAATTTCTCAAGCTTGACAGGGCAAAAGTGTATCTACTGCCAACAAACGGTGAACATTTCAACAGTGTGCTTTAACCACCCCCCTTGTGCAGCCATGGGGTCACATTATGTATGACATTTTGTAATCCGATTTAATGTAGCTGCAAATTCTCTGGGGCCCTGGTGGCTTTGTGGTTACATGTAAGCGGCTAATCCTAAGGTCAGCAGTTCCAAGCCACCTTGCGCTCCCTGGTCAGATGAGCCTTTCTACTCTTGTACAGAAGTACAGTCTCAGAAGACCACAGGGGCAGTTTCACATTGTCCAATAAGGGCTGCTTTGCTTCAAAATCGACTCCATGGCACTGAATGAGTGGAGTCCTTGGATGATGCCAATGCTTAACACACATGTCAGCTGCTAGCCCAAAGGCTGGAGACTGACATTGACACTAGGCACCTTAGAAGAGAGAGCTGGGGGTCCGTTGCCAAAAAAAAAAAAAAAACTGTCTGAAAAAATATAGAGAACAAGACTGCTAGGAGATGTGGTGTTTCCACAAGTTGGAAAATAAGTTGATGGCAACTGATTAGAAATTGTCTCATGTAAATAAACATACAACTATTTGCTATTGAGCTGATCTTGATGTGTGTCAACGTCATGCAAGTGAGTAAAACTGTGTGCCATATGGTTTTTTGTGTGTTTCTTTCTTTTTAAATTACTGTAACCTTCTGAAAATAGTTTGGCAGGCTTTTCTTACGTGGCTCTTTTAGGTCATCATTGAGTTTTCCACTAATCGTTGAGCATTTTATTGCACCACCCAGGTCTCAATAAATATCTATACATAAATACAAAGAACCTTACTCACCACCATCGAGTCAATGTCGACTCCTAAGGACCATAGAGATCAGGGTAAGCGGCGAACCCCCAGGTCAGCAGTTCAAAACCACTGATGGCTCCTTAGTGAGAGGAGCCTTTCTACTCTTGTACAGAATTAAAATCTTAGAAGACCACAGGGGCAGTTCCATGTGTATGGTCAGCAGACCAACACATAACCACTATACCACTAAGGCTCCTTTATGTTGTTGTTAGGTGTCATCAAGTCAGTTCCAAACTCTCGGGGTGGCCAGTCCTCTGATATACTCACAGCAAGGGTTCAACAGGCAGTTGTATAGCAATAATTATTATTTATTATAACATAGATATTGAGATCATAAGAGAGAGAGAGAAAAGAGCATTAGAAGTTACATATATATCTTTTCATTGTACATGCTCACCTCTGCCCCGCTAGATGGTCCAAGTGGAGGCACAGACAGGAGAGCGGCAGCCTGGAGGGAGGCAGGCTGGAGCAAAGCAGGCTGGAGCGAGGCAGGCTGGCCCCTATCCTATGTCCCATCCCTCTATACTCTCTGGAGCCAAGTCAGGCCCCTAATTACAGGCAAGGACATATGTCACAGGAGAGGCCTGTCTTAAGGGCTATATGGTGATAAGGGGAGTGGGCTTATGAATGTCTATGTGACTAAGGTGAAGAGGGGGGGTGAAAAGACCAGACCTTAACCTGTCCAGGTAGATCAACATTTCTATCAAGCTAGAGGCTATTAACAATGACACTTGAATCCAGCCCACAGACTTCTAGAGAAGCAAGCCATCATCCTAACAGCAGGGGAGTTAGCTCCCAGTTAGACAACACAAAGGCCTTAAGTAATTGGGAATTTCAGGGAGAATAGCTAACTCAATTTCCATAACAAATGCTGGTAAATAGTCTGCTTATTACTTGGAGTATAATAATTGTGAAAAACCTCTGTCTTCATTCCACACCAACCCATAACAACTCTAAGCACAACAGAGCCAAACACTGCCATCCTCACCATTGCTCCTATTTCCGAGCCTGTTGATTTCAGCCCTGGTGTCAATCCATCTCATTGAGAGGCTTCTTCTTTTCTTAAACTAAAGGGCCTACTCCCCGATGGTACCAAGTCTGATGTTCTTCTTCAGGGACTGGTCTATGCTGACAATATGTCCAAAATTCAAAGCTCCTTAAATGTGCCATCCTACAGTGCTGTTATGTTAATCCACCATTATTTATTTTATATCATCTTAAGATTTGAAATTAGCATAGATTTTTTTATAGAATTGTGCCAAACTAATCTTGTGTCTGTCTGCTGTCAAGTCGATTTCAACTCATAGGGCACAATAGGAAAGAGCAACAGCCCGATGAAAAATTTTAGATTAAAAATTTTAGAAATGTGAATTGCTAGTTCAATTTTCCATACAGCAGCTTGTGGGTTTGAACTGCCAACCTTTCATTTAGCAACTGAACATTTAAGCATATGCCACCAGACAACATGCACAATGTAAAAGAATAAAACAGATGAGGAAAAGGGCACTTGTAAAACCTCTAAAACTGAGATCTAGAGATACTTAACATGGGGATCCCAAAGGTGGCTTTAGCAGTGGCTGCCTGAAATTATGTCTTGAACCATATTGCAAACATGCACAGTCTAAGCGCTTGGGGGTTCTTTATTATGATTTACCTCATCCCTAGTCAGCCACTTTATCCCCCATGGCAGCTGTGTGCTAAGTTATCTTGATCCTTTTTCAGCCTTTTTTAAAAGATCTTCCCCATAAGTAACAGTACTGCCTTATCCTCCTCAGAGGAATAAAGAAGCATTTGAGAATTCTCCTCACCTTACTTTACTGCAGCCTCTTACTGACCTGAAGCACACTCACCCTTTCTGATAGTAGTGTCTCATCTCAGACAAAGATTTTTCTCTTCTCCACCTGGGCTCAGCGAAATGATCTGATGACATGTGAGTCTCTAAATAGCAAAGCATTAGGTTCCCAAGGGATTAAACTGTTAACGTGTGTGCAGGAACTAGAAGCCATGAAATAGAGGCAGCTTGCACTTTGAGAGGAGAAAAGGAAAAAGAAAGATATTGACAACACTACACCAATCCACCACGATTCTCCTTCCTACTGCAAACTGAAATAAAGCTACAAAAAGATACAGTGTGCTGAGGTAAAATTCAGGCTTAGAGGGTGTTAAAAAAATTCAGGCTTAGAATAGCCATTATAATGTTCTTAATAACGATATATGTTATTAGCTGTGATTTAAAGTTGAGACAATGTGAGAACTTCAAGAATAGCGGCAAAACCCCAAATCTCTATCTTTGTTAAGCCTAAATCATAGAATAATGAACAAATAAATTTCATATTTTTGAGATAAAAATAATTTCCCATAGTACTGAAAATTTGCCTTTAGGTACATGGTGTGGGGGCACATCTGACCTCTTCCCCCTCCTTTTACTGATATCTATGGAGGCAGACGGCAGACGTGGCTGCCCTCCAACTTTCCTACCAATTCTGACAGAGAGGCCACCAACTGTCCTGACCCCAGCACTGTACATAGCTGCTGGGTCCTATAATTCATTGCAGTGGACACGCAGAACTCACAGATGATGTTCACATTATGACGTTGACTAAAGTAGTTAATGGTTTGCAATTCAGGTGAGAAGTGCTCAGAATGCAGTTTATTCAGTCAGCTTCTTCTATGCTGTGTCTGCATGCAGGCCTCTCTGGCGGCCCTCAGTCACTTGGCTTTCCCTCTGCCTTGCTCAGGCAATGTTACAAAACTCCTTTGGGGCTATCCATTAGTTTGAAAGGCTCTCCACTTCGCTAGAAGCCTCAACTTCACTAGAAGCACTCAGCAAAGCCAGTTCTCTCACTTACCGTGCTGCTCCTCAAACCAGCCTCCCGCCTGAAAACACTCAGCTCTCCCTATCTTTCAGGGTAAGAAGTCAGTGATTGTGACTGATGTTCTGACTCCTGATTCTGCTGTTACTGCTCCTCTGCTTCTCTTCTGGTATCAATGCTCTCTTCTGGATCAAGGATCCCTGGCTCCAAGTGCTGAGCTCTCTTCCAGGATCTACTCTCCGGTTGGTAATGACACACCCACTTCTTGCTTCTGAGATGGCTCATGTTCTTCCTGGAAGGATGGTAATCACACTGAGCTCTGATCACAAGTACTCGCCATCGGATCGTATGATCTGATCAGCCTACCCCCCTACCTTCCTGCCCAGGCCTATCAAGGAAACAGGGGTCATGTGGTGAGAGTATCAAAGCCTATGGATGTTATTTTTAGTTATCATCAAGTTGCATTCAGTCCCTAGCGACAGTATTCACACCAGAACAAAACACTGCCCAGGGCGGCTTCATCTTCACAACTGTTCCTACGCTGGAGCCTAGGATTGCAGACTCTGTGTCAATCCATCTTGTCAAAGGTCTTCCTCTATTTCACTGCCCCTCTAATTTACCAAGCGGGATATCTTTCTCCAGGGGCCGGTTTCTCCAGACAACGTGCCCAAAGTATGTGAGATGAAGTCTCACCATCCTTTCCTCTAAGGAGCATTCTGCCCATCCATTTTCCAAGACAGATTTCCTGCTTCTTTTGGCAATACATGATGATTCCGACATTTTTTGCCTGCACCATCTTTCAACAGTTTTGATTCTTCAGTCTTCTTTATTCATTGTCCAGCTTTCACATGCATATGAGGTGATGGAAAATATCATCACGATGAAACATACATGTTCCTCTAGTTCTTCAATGCTTTCTCCTCCCCACTATCATGATCTCAATTTTACCATGAATTCTACACAGCCACAATTCTAGACAGCCAGAATTCTACCTTAAAAATCTGGTTAGACTAGAGGGTGTACACTGGTACAGATAGGACACTGAAACATAGGGGATCCAGGACAGATGATCCCTTTAAGACCAGTGGTGAGACTGGCGATATTTGGAGGGTGGAGGGAAGGTAGGGAAGAAAGGGGTGACTGATTATAAGGATCTACATATGTAGAAGATATACATATAACCTCTTCCCTGGGCTATGGACAACAGGGAAGTGGGTGAAGGGAGACATCAAACAGTGTAAGATATGACAAAATAATAATAATTTATAAATCATCAAGGGTTTTTGAGGGAGGGGAGATTGGAGAGAGAGGGGGAAAGAATGAAGAGCTAATGCCAAGGGCTTAAATAGAAAGCAAATGTTATGAGAATGATGAGAGCAAGGGATGTACAAATGGTCTTGACACACAGTGGACTTATGTGTGGATTGTGATGAGTTTTATGAGCCCCCATTAAAAGGATTACATATATATAATTTTATATATGTATATATAATTATATGAGTCTGTCACCCCAAGTAGCCTCCCTGCTTTTCAACATTCTGAATACCTCTCATGCAGCAGATTTACCCAGTGCAACATCTCTTTTGATCTCTTAGCTGCCGCTTCTAGCATCATTGATTGTGGATGCAAGCAAGACAGAATGTATGACAACATCAATCTCTTCTCCATTTATCACGATGTTGCCTGTTGCCATTGTGAGAATTAGAGTCTTCTTGACATTGAGTTGCTGTCCATGCTGTAAGCTATAATCCTTGATCTTCATCAGCAAGTACTTCAAGTCCTCCTCACCCGCACCAGGCAAGGTCATGTCATCTGCATATTTCAGATCCTTAACAAGCCTGATACCACTTTCTTCTTCAGGTTATTTGACTTCTCTGATTATTTGTTCAGCGCACTGGTTGAATACGTACGTCAGAGGTCACAATGCTGTTGCACACCTTTCCTGATTTTAAACCATAGCGTATTCCCACTTGCTTTTCATCCATGCTCAAGTTCCACAAGCTATGTATAGAAAAGGCATCTTACATAATCCACTCCATTGTTGTAAACTCACCGACTTTGAGTCAATTCAAATCCACATAAAGTTTTTAAAATTATAAATCTTTATGGGAACAGACAGCCACATCAGTGTTTGAACTTGTTCATCAGCCCAGCAAATAGCCCACAATTCTACTTGGGCTACTTAATTGCTAGATAAAAAGTCTTTGAGGGAAACAGTAGAATCATAAGCCTGAAAGGAATCTAATTTATTCTTTTCAAATAAATCAAAGCCCATTTTTAATTTGTTCTAGTGTATCACTCTTTTTTACTATAACACATTTTTTGTCAACTGATTGGGCCACTGGACCTCCACATTATAAATCATTTCAACAGAGTGATTTTTATAAAAGTTATCTTTGCAGTGGCTATCGAGGAACAAAAGAAAAGAATAGTTTTCAACCATACCTTGAACAGTTTCGAATCACTCTGTAGATCTGAGAAGTGAGGAGACAATAGGCTTATTCGTCAAGAAAAAAAAATATGCTTTGAAGTTAGGCATGCCCCGATTCTATTGTCAACACAGCCTCTGGCACCCAGTACAACCTTGGACAATTTGCCTGAGTACTAACTGGGATGGCTTCTCTGAGCCTCCGTTTTCTCATATATAAAATAGGATGTAAATGTCTAGCTCACAGCATTGCTGCTGTGTGGAAGGCATGCACACCATAAGCTCCAGCGGTTGTTGCTGTTGGGTGTGGGTTGGTGCCAGCCCTTAGCGGACCTATGCACAACCAAATGAAACACTACCCAGCCCTGCACCGTTGTCGTAAGCGCATGTGACCCATCTTGCCAGAGGGCTTTCCTGCTTTCGGTGCCCCTCTACTTGCATCATGTCTTTCCCCAGGGACTGTTCTCTCCTGAAAACGTGGCCAAAGTATGTAAGGCAGAGTCTCTTGTCTCTAGGGAGCCCTCTGGTCCTACTTCTTCCAATACAGATGTGTTTGTCCTTTTAACAGTTCATGGTAATTTCAATGTTCTTTGCCAGACCACAGTTCAAAAGAATTGATTCCTCTATCTTCCTTATTTAAAATCCAGTTTACACATGCATATGAAGCAATTGAAAACACCACGACATGAGCCAAGCGTGCCTTCGTTTTCATAGCAACAGCCTTACTTTTCAAGACTCTGAGGTCTTGAAGATTTATCCAATGCAATGCATCATTTTGGTCTCTTGCCTGCTGCTTCCATGAGCAGTGAGGCTCAGCAAAAAGTTCCACAAATGATATCCTTAGGAGAGAGTAGCTATCAAAGTAGCCAGCATCCCAGGTAACCTAGTGGGTTATGCATTGATTGTGCTTCTAACTTAAGGTGACCAGACCTCCTGCTCTTTGACAATTTAACAACATCCCGCGGCATTTTAAAATTAAAATCAATATATTACAATATTATTTTTGCATTCTATGAGAATGTTTCTTGCCCCATATAGACCAAATTTTTTATCAAGGAGCGCCTCCCTCCCCCCCCGCCCCCATCAGTGATGTTCCTCTTAAAATCTGGTCACTGCATATAAAGTCGCCAGTTTGAAACTGCTGTGTGGGAAAAAGTTACCGCTTTCTGCTCTGGTGAAGTTTAAGAGCCTCAGAAAACTCACAGGGGCAGTTCTCACTCTGCCCCCTCGAGTCACTGAGTCCAGTCAGCTCTATGGCACTGGGTTTAGTTTGTGTGGGATCACAACTATCAAGTAGCCCTGTTGGCACCATGGCTAGGCATTGAGCTATAATCAGCGGTTGGATGGGTGTGAACCAGGGACAACTCCTTGGGAGAGAAATGAGGCTACCTACTCCCACAAAGAATTAATCTCAGAAATCCAAAGGAGCAGTTCTACCCTGCGCTGTGAGATCCCTCCCTACGAGTCAGGATAGATTCAGTGGCAGAGGTTTGTGCACATCACAGCTAGCACGATCGTGAACTATTATTTAAAATCAATGCCATCTACATAGCCATTGCTCCATGTGTTCCCACTTGTATTAAGACAAAAACTCTTCCTGAAATACTAAACATGCTAAACTTTGCTTGACTTCTATTTAAAAATGTTTATTGTAGCCTAATTCCACTTAGAAAATGGAAAATTTTAACTTCGCACATTTACTTATTTCTTTTAACATTTTAAGTGCCAACTTAAACTTTATTTCTCCCATAGTCCATTTATGCCAATCCCCCCTCAGTTTCAATGCTGAAACCTTAAGGACACAGTGTTCTTGCTGATTTTAGCAATGGCTCTGCGGCCTCTGTCTTCATGTTATTCCTGGAAAGTTCATTTATTTTTATCTTGCCTGGTAATGAAAAGATACTAGGGTATAGAAGCAAAGCATTTGGGAAGACCCAGGAATAGCAACTGGAGTTATGGGGAGCAGAGAGAGAATGGTGGTGCCCTAATATAGAATAGTCTAAGCCACTGCTGAGGAAACACATAGTTAGAAGCAATTACAGCTCCTGTAATTTTGTTTTACTTTTTCATGCTGCCATCCCTAGAAGTATAAAACAACTAATAAGGCTACCTAAATGGCTGGTGCTGATAAGTCGTCAAATATTTAGAGGCCAAGGATCTTTAATCACCTACGTGCTCGCCTATGAATACTGATGTGACAAAGGTTCATGTTTAATTGATTCCAAAGTGACTTTATGCAAAGTGATGGTTCACTAAAGAACTTGAAAAACAAGCTACTCCCAATTAAAAAGTATGCATCTTCCTCTGCTGCTACCAGACATGTCAGAGTAAGTGGCCAGGTCATGGAGACCCCGTGGCAGTCCGAGTCAAGGTGAGTGTGCCTGTGTGCATTGATGGCAGTCGCAGAAGGAAAGATCAGGGGGGCTGAAGGGCTTCTGATAATTTTATTTATTTATTTTATAGAGCTAAGCGAATTTCCCTTGGAGGGTTCTAAAGGCACAGCCAGTGGCCTGATTGAGATAGAGCATTTTGAGGAAAGAACACTTTCGGACTCTTGAGTTTACTGGGTACCAGTACTGGAAATACATATTTTGTTACAGCAAAATGAATTCCAAGAGATTGTGAAGGCTTCTAATCTTGCTTAATAGCGCATATGTATTTCAGAAATTCATAAATATGCCTTCTTCTATTAGCACATTTTATTATTGCAAGAGCTAATGTAACTCTAAGAAGCTCAATGAGCATTAATGTATAAAATTACCATCCTCTCACATCGACTTATCACTGTAATCATTATTCTAACTAGAAGCATGCTAGAATGGCATGAAAGCCAAGTGAGAGTAATCAGGGACTGAAATCACTGGTCTTATTACCTATTAACAGAAACCACCAAGAGAAGTTGATTTTCAGGAGAATCAGAGCAGCTGGAAAGAAAGATAAGGGAAAGGGAACTTGTGGTGAAAGCCTATTTTCACAGAGTCCTTCTGTGAAGTTTAATGAGAAGAATGTTGTATTCTGTAAAGACGTTTTAATTCCCCTCTCATAAAAGTAGGAGAGAGCATTTACAAGGCCATTTCTCTCACCAACACTGCGTTTCAGATTCATAAGAAATTCTGCTGGTATTGCCAAGAAGCCATTGACACGGGTGATGCCTGATGGCTGCACCAAGCGGTGCCTTTCACACATGGCTTTAAATCACGGTGGAGCTCACACAAAGAACTCTGGTGGCAAAGGGGGCTAGTCACCGAGCTGCAGCCATCAGGGTCAGCTGATCGAACCGCCCTGGTGCTCTGTGGCCAAAAATGGAGTCATCTGCTCCCATAGGGATTTAGAATCTCCCAAACTCAAGGGGACGGTTCTACTCTGTCTTACAGAGACCATCATTACGAGTCAGTGTTCATGCGAAAGTAGTAAGATTTGGGTTGGGATTGCATACCCGCTGTATGTTTCCCACATCATTGCTGCAGTAATGGCCTAAGAAAAGCCCACCTCCTCACCACATGTAAACAGACCTCGGACAGACACAGAAGCAGCAGCCTATAGTTCAAAGCTTGGTTTTGCTGTTTACAGAAGAGCAGAGATCTGTTTAAAATGAGATTGCTGTGAAAAATCCAACTATAGGCACCCTCAAAATCACAATTCTTTTTTGAAGGATCAACTGCCTGAAGAGATCGTTTTCTTGAGTCTTCTTAAACTGTATAACAACTGATGAGTAAATGACAATTTGGCTAGTTGAAAGTGAAAAACTCAGACTCCTTGTTAAGAAGGAAGAAGCCCTTGTGATGTAATCGTTCCATGTTGGGCTGCTGACGACAAGGTCAGTAGTTCAAAACGACCAGCACTTTTGAGAAAGAAAAATGGAGCTCTTTATGCCTATGAAGAGATAGTATATGTGAGCTGAGTTTTTCAGCACATTTTAATGCAGTTTTTATGGTAAACACTGATATTCAGGTCAGCTTTTACTCACGTATATATGGGAAGCCTCCAAACCCACAGGGACATCTCTACCCTGTACCATTGAGACACTGCTCATCAGAATCAATGAAATGGCAGTGAGTTGTTAAGAAGGTTTCTACTGCATTCACTGTATAATTTCACACAGGTATTGTGAATATATAACTTCACAATATTCTCGACACCGCAAAGGCAAGTGAAAATTTCAGTTCTGGACAGCGTAAGCTATGGCAAAAAATATTAATTATTATTGCTATTATTTATAATATAAGAATAATATTTCCTGGGGGAGTAGGGTGGGGGAGGGAAGGCGTAAAGGAGAGCTGAAATCAAAGAGCCCAAGAAGAAAAAACATGTTTGAAAATGATGGTGGCAGTAATTGTACAGTTATGGCTGATCTAGTAGAATGATGGATTGTTAGGATGTCCGCAAGCGCTCTCAATAAAGTGATTTCTTTTCATTCAACTCTGAAGATCCTCTTAGACTGGTTGTGAATAGCAGAACACAAAATAATTGAATAATAGTTGGAGGGGAAAATTAGTCCACTGCCCTTGTGTCCATTATGACTCATGATCCTATATGCCGTAGGATAGAACTTCTCTGCAGGGTCTTCTGGATGGTTTATGTCGGATGGTTAGCCTAAGCGCTGGCAGTTCAGAACTGGTCATCCCAGTAACACCAAGGAAAGAGAGCCTCGTGACTGCTTCTGTACAGACGACAGCCAGGAAACTCTAAGGAGTAGTCAGTCCTGCTCTGAACGCACAGGTCACCAAGAGTAAGAATTGCCTCTACAGCTGGTTGATTTTGAAAATTTTTGCAGAAACATACTTCCAGGCCTATCCACCTTTGGCTGATGCGTAGATTTGAACTGCCAACCCTTACATGAGTGGCCTATTGTAAACCACATGCGCAACCCAGGGGGTTTTATGGATAACAATAGGAAACATGATGTCCAGACACCAGAATAATTGTAAATACCTTACCATTGAAGAAGGAAGAGATTTTCATGAAAATTGTGTACACAGAAGCCTATAAGGAAAAAGTGGGGTCAAAACTTTCCTCAAGGAAGGTTATAATTAGAAAGTAAGAAAAGCATGGGATCCTTCCATCGCTCAATATTATCACCCTCATGATTATTAAAAATATTTTCTATTTGCCATATTTGTATAAATTTAGTACAATATACTCTTCATACTTAAAATCGATTAAAAGAGAATTTTATAATTACTATTTTACATATACTGCACTACAGTAAATGTTTCTCTATAAAATTCAACTGAATATTTAAAATTGGCTTTCCAACCCTTAATAAGATTAATTATTTGGAATAAATCTCTGAAAAACACTAGTGATGAGAGGAAAGCATTAGATTCTCATAAATGTTTAATATCAGTATTTAAATAGTTATTTGATTATCAAAATAAGGACTATTAAATATAAAATATTTACCAGGACAAATGAGTCTTTATAAAATGCCTAGAAATCTTAGAGTTATAATGTCTTCATGAAAGTCATTATTTCAGTCTCTAAGAATTATTTTGAACATTTTCTGATCTAGTTATGGTGGCGTGAAATTTCTTTTTTTAAATCATTTTATTGGGGTCTCATACAACTCTTATCACAGTCAATACATACATCTATTGTAAGCAAACCACATTTGTACATTTGTTGCCATTATTCTCAAAACATTTTCTTTGTATGTAAGCCCTCTGCATCAGCTACTCATATTTCCCCTCCCTCCCCAGTCTCTCTCCCTCATGAACCCTTGATAATTTATAAATTATTATTTTGTCACATCATACACTATCCGATGTCTCCCTTTACCCATGTCTCCATTGCCCATACCCCAGGGAGGAGGTTATATGTAGATCCTTGTAATTGATTCGCTTTTTCTGCTCTTAACTTACCTCCGCCCCCTCTCTCTCACCCCTGGTCCTGAAGGGATCATCTGCCCTGGATTCCCCATGTTTCTGGCTCCTATCTGTACCAGTGTACATCCCTGGTCTAGATAGATTTGTGAGATAGAATTGGGATCATGATAGTGGGAGGGAGGACGCACTTAAGAAGTAGAGGAAAGTTGCATATTTCACTGTTGCTACACTGTACCTTGACTGTGTCATCTCCCCGCGACCCTTCTGTAAGGCGATATGTCACTTCACCTACTAATGGGCTTTTGGTTCCCAACCTGTACTCCCCCTCATTTATAATGATATAATGTTTAGTTCTTTGATGCCTGATACTGGATCCCTTCGACATCTCATGGTCATACAGGCTGGTGTGCTTCTTCCAAAAGAGTCTTTGTTGATTCTGAGCTAGATGGCTGCTTGTTTATTTTCAAGTCTTTATCTTTTGATACCCAGGCATCATCAGCTTTCTTCACCACTTTTGGTCATGCACAAATTTGTTTTCAGTGATTGTTTCAGGAAGGTGAGCATCATGGAAAGCCAATTTGATAGAGCAAGGTGTTCTTACATTGAGGAAGTACTTGAATGGAGGTCCCATGCCCATCTGGTGTCTTAATACTAACGCTATAAGTATATACACATAGATCTATTTCCCCATCATCATATATAAATATGTTTACTTATGTACACGCCCATATTTAGACTTCTACAAATGCCCTTTACCTCTCAGTTCTTTCCTCTATTCCATTTTCTTTTCTCTTGTACCACTAGCATGATCAGCCTTCATTTGGGTTTCAGTGATTTCTCTCAGTTGCAGTACTCTTGCTCAATCCCTATCAGGCTTCTCACACACACACTTTGTCACTGATTTGGGGTCACTTGTTGTTCCCTTACCCCTGGGTTGGTCAACACCACCTCCGTTCCCCCACCTCCCCATCTCCCATGTCCCCCCCAGAACAAGTGAAATTTCTTAATTCACTCACTTAATTCACTTAATTTTACCTAAGTCTCTTTAACTCCCATCAAATGGTTAGGTGGGACGATGCAACTAGAGTGTGTGTAACAGTACTAAAGGGCACTGGTTAGTTTTCATTATCACCCCACCCCTCCTAGCTTGCCCCTGGCAATGAGAATCCGTCATCTCTGAACCAACAACAATGAGGGAAAATGTAGGACCATTTGGATGAGCGTGCCAAAGACCTTCTGCCAAAGTGGTGGAGGCTGCGCAGTCCACATGCACCACAACTATAACACAGAGAGTCAGAGGAGCCACGTCAACGTCTGAAACTCAGAACTGTGAGCTAGAGTAACAGGCAGGATGGCTTTGTAAGCCAGGGAGCCAAAGGCCAAGGGGCCTGGTGGCTGAGAGTTTGCAGGTCCGAGAGAAATCTGAGTGCTGGCTGGGGAACAGTGTTGCTTTGAACCAATGACTCTATCTTGCCGTATGTGGATCCTGACTGTGGTAACCCATGACCTCGTGACCTACCTTAGTGAACCAAACAAAGGAAACGCACTGCCCTCAAGTCACTTGTCACTCATCGCAACCCTAGATTGAGACGGGGCAGACCGGCTCTTGGGGGCTTCCAAGAGTAAAACTCTTTAGGGCAGCGGTTTCCAACCTGCGGGTTGCTATCCCTTAGAGGTTCAATGATTTTCTCACAGGGGGTCACCCACTTCCTAACAGTAGCAAATGACAGTGATGAAATAGCAATGAAAACAATTGTATGGTTGCGGGGTGGGGGGGGGCGCTCACCACAACATGAGGCACTGTATGAGAGGGTCCTCGCATTGGGAAGGTTGACAACTACTGCTTTAGGGGCATAGAAAGCCTCCTGCTTATCTTTCTCCTATAGAGGGGCTGGTGGTTTCAAACTACTGACCTGATGGTCAATAGCCCAACTCGTTACCACTATGCCACCAGGACATCACTCTCCTTTGCTTGTGAGTATTGGCTAACTTTTTTGTGGCCATTGCAATGAATTCCCGTACCCAGTAAAGAAACAGAGTGCTGGGTGAGGAATGGTTGGTGTCAGAAGAGGTAAAGAAAAGTGGTGTGGGGAGGCATGTCTGACTCCTGCCTCATGGTAATAGAGAAGCCAGATGAAGTCACACAAATCCCCCTCCATTCCCATTGACCACTCTAGGCTAGTAGGACACTGTAGCATTTTAGAGAAGTGCGATAGCTTTGTATCGACTTCAAACCGTTTCTGTCCGGTTCTATCATGGCTGACATGATATGTCATTCAACACTGTAAGTAACCCATACTTTTAAAGTATTGGTGAACTGTAACATTAACCAGAACAGGAAAATGTTCAGGTCAAAGCCCTGCTAGAAATGTAATCTCCCTCTCAACAAGCAAGCACACTGCATAGCAACCAATTCTCTTGACTAGATGTGTTGGAAACTATGGTATCCAGCTCAGACATGTCAGCCAGTTGCACGGCTTTGTATGTATGTTGTTCTCCACAGTCCAAGAGTCCTGATCTAATGATCTGGTCTTAAAAAAGCCCCCTATGAGCTTCTTTAAAGTGTCACTCCAAGACAGCATATCATAATTTTCCTCTTCTAGATCACCCAGAGTTCTAAAATTTGGATCTGATCTTCTTTTACTTTGTCTATCATGACTGAACCAGTTTAAACCAGTTTGAAGCCTTGCATTATATTTTTACCTATTCATTATCTGTAATCATATAATCACCTGTGATTAAAATCCACTCACCAAAGAGCATTGTGAAAGAACAAGATAATTGATGGGAAAATGTTAGTTTTTTCTATAAGCTGACCTCTTGCAAGAAACCAAATAATTGCATCTTATATAATGTTAAAAAAGCTAACCCGTTAAATGCCCTGCACCTGTCAATCTTAATTACACACATGTCCCCTGATTGTTTATCCAAAGAAAACTGCCTTTTAAGTAATGCTGCTGCTTCTTTGAAAAAGGTAGAGTGTGCCATTAATATTATATACATCTTAATATTATATCAAAGACAATCTCTAAAAGAGTTTTGAAACTTTGTGTGTGTGTGTGTGTGTGTGTGTGTGTGTGTGTGTGTGTGTGGGCATCACTGCCTCTGGTGGTCGTGGGAGCTACCCAGCACTGCTCCTGAGAGCCGCCGCTGGATTTGAACCACCAAGCCAGCGGGCCGCAGTCCCGCACTCAACCACTTACGCCACCAGGGCTCAGCAACTTTTGAAACTTTTTAGAGATAATTATACTAGTGCTTAGACAGTGCTCTTCATTATTTAACTGTGTCAGTTTAAGTTTTAGTATATGGCTCTAATGAAAATCCAAATCACATAGCCCATGAGCCTTTCTTATTTAGTTGATGTGGTAGCTTGCTATGGCTGCTGTAACGTGTTACTACAAACTTGGTGACTTGAAGTAACACACACTAGTTATCTTGCAGTTCTGAGATCAGAAGTCGGAAGTCTGTATCACTGAATTGAAATCATGGTCCTCAGCACCCTGTGACCTGGAGTCTTTATGAGAGAATCTGGTTCTTCACCTTTTCCAGCTTCTAGAGGTGAAATCCTGCATTGTTTGCCCCGTGGCCCTTTACTCCGTCTTCATGATCAGTGACCTTCTTCAGATCCCTCTGTTGCCTCTTCACATAGCCCTTCCCACTGTAACTACACCTCCTTCTGAATCCCTCTCATAATGTCACTTATGATTGCATTTATTGTCTAACCGTATAATTGAGTTTAAATTGATGTGATGGCAGTGTATTTTGTTTTTTTTTTGTTTTTGTTTTTTTTTATGATGTCTCTGAATAATTGCTTTTAGAAGAATTAATGCCACACTAGGCCTAAGGAGTTGGAGATTAAAGATGTTCCAGATGTCCATTTCTTCCAAGATAGTATTTTGCCTTCTCTCCGCTCCTCCCCCCTCCTCCCTTGAGGATGTTCCCTCCTGTTGCTGGGTTCTGTGAGTCACAGCAATGTCCCACACAACAGAATTCTAGAACGTTAAGGATATATTTCACATGGTGGTGAGTGCTTTTTGCTTCCATATCTGAAGATCAGACAAAGGTGAGCCAAATGCAGAGCCCAGATCCAGAAGCTGAGTCAGGAAATGAGGCATAGCTTTTCCAGGTGAGATGGTGTGTGCTAAGTAATACTATGGCACTTCATCCAAGGAAAATCAAGCGTGGTGACTTAAATAACACCTTCTACTAAAGTAGAGTAAAATAGGATCCGTGGTGGACCACATTGGACCACTAACTGCAAGGTTTGAAATCACCAGCCAGCTACATGAAAGTGAAACAGGGCTTTCAACTCTCTTAAAGAGTTACAGTCTTTGAAACTCACAAGGACAGTTCTACCCTGTCCTATAGGGTCTCTGTGAGTAGGAATTAGCTTCACAGCAAGGAGTTTGTTGTTGTTTGGGTGAGTAAAATAAATACCCCTTGTCAATTTCAATGCATAACAACCCTATAGGGCAGTGTAAAAGTTCCCACTTGAGTTTCCTACATTGCAATGTTTTCAGAAGATTGCTACATCACTCTCCCATGAAGGAACTGGTAACTTTGAAACACTGATCTTGAAGTTAGAAGCTTTGATCTATATACTGAACAAACAATAAAAAATACTGAATTATGTGAAAAATTTCATGGCATCAGAATTATAACAAAATTCATTAGCAGCCTGTGATGTGCAGCTTACATAACTTTGGGGAAACATATTGAATTACTAAATTATGAAGATAGACGTAGGGATCTTCAATATGGGTTACATCTTAATATAAAGAAATTTAAAATCCTAAAGTTCAGCTGATAAGGGATACCATTATAAGTGGAGAAAATACTAAAGTTGGCAAAGACTTTGTTTTTCTTGAATTCATAATCAATACCCACAAAAACTCAAAACCAAGTAGATTCCAACTCAGAGTGCCTCAGATAGGTCTCCGGAACCTGCAGATATTTACGGAGGCATACAGTTTCATCTCTCTTCCTCCGAAGGGCTCATGTGTTTTTGCAGGGCTGACCTTGACCCAACACTTACCCAATAGGAACATCATGGATCCTTGTCCTTGGAAGAACAGTTATGGAACCAGATGGTGGATACATTGTACTGGGAAAATCTGGAAAAGGTCTCTTGAGAGTTTGAGAAAAAAAATTTAAGCCTAAATATGCTTTGAAGATGAAGGTATACCTTGCCCAAGCCATGGTACTATTGATCACTCTGTCTGCATGCAAAATCTGGACAATAAAAAAGGTTGAAGGAAGAAAAACTGGGTGCACTGAATTATGACATTGATTAGTGAATATTATTGAATATGCCAGGGATGTTCAGAAGAATGAGCAATTATGAAGTTATAAGAAATACGATCGGGAGGGAGCAGGAGGAGTTTATACCAAAGGCTCAAGTGGAAAATATTTTCAAATGAATAGGGTAATATGTGTTCAAGTATGCTTGATACAAATGATGTATTGAGTGTTATAAGATCTGTAAGAGCCCCCAATAAAATAATTGAAAAAAAAAAAAAGAAACACCATCAGGGTACATCTTAGAAACCTGGATGGTGAGATTTTGTCTCATGTCTTTTAGGTATAATCAGATTATCAGGGGTGACTGCCCCATGGAGAATGACATCAAGATTTTAAAAATGGAATGATGGAGATTCTTAATTAGATGGACCGACATGAATTCCAACTCATTGTGTCCCCACAAAGTGCCTGGTGGGTTGGCACCACTGACCTTGAGGTCAATTGTTCAAAACTTACCTGACAGTGCCACCAGAGGTTATATGGAGAAAATCTTACAGGGACAAGTTGACACTGAGTTGAATTTAGCCAACACTAAAATTTTTAAAAATAGAAAAAGAAGGATCTGTTAATAACAAATAGTTGGGGGAAGAGGAGAGTCTCCTTAGATGATTATGGTCATGAAAGACCTTAGATGAAGATGATCATGAATTCTGAAAGAAGGAAGGAGTCCAGCAAAAATCAGTTTCCTCAGAGACTCTGGAGAGGGAGAGGGAATGGTTAACAAGTTCAAGGCTTTGAAAGTGCCTTCATGTGAAATGGGAAGAAACAGTAAGGGCCCTGATGATACAGAGTCATCCAGGCCACTGGAACATTAAAAAAATTCCTTATTTCTCTGCTTATTTATTCAAGATGCCCTTTTTGCAAATGTTGACATTCTGCAATTGCAGATTCTGATTATTCAGTACTTTAAGCTGTGTGTTTTAAAAATCTCAATTATTGTGATTTCTGCATTTTATAAACTAAGAAGCCTATTTTATAACTAAGAAGTTGCCAAGGAGATTACCTCGGCTAGGGTCACATAGCCAGTAAATACCAGAAGGAAATCCAAATTGGGGCCATTGTTGCTGAGAACCTGTGCTTTTAGCCCCTTGTACGACTTCTCTGGAACATTATTCATCAACAAATGATGTAGGAATGAAAAGTTCTTGGTTAAAAGAGATGACCTCTGGACTCTGCACAGTCATTTCCTTGCTGTACATGAAAACACAACTACAAAGTTAAGTTGCTGCTGTCAGGTGCCATCAAGTTGGTTCCAACCCACAAGCGAGCCTTTGCACAACAGAAAAAAGCAATGCCTGGTCCTGTGCCATCCTCAAAATTCTTCCTGTCTTGAGCACATTGTTGCAGTCACTGTGTCCATCCGTCACATTGAAGTCCTTCCTCTTTAGTGCTACCTCTCTACCTCAGCAATATGATGTCCTTCTCCAGGCACTGGTCTCTCCTGATAGCATGCCCGAAGTATATAAAATGAAGTCTTGCCATCTTCGCCTCTAAAGAGAACTCTGCCTGTACTTCTTCCAAGGTAGTTTTGCTTGTTGGCAGTGGGTGGTACTTTCAATATTCTTTTGCCAGCACCACAATTCAAACCCATCCATTATTCCTCGTACTAGCTTCTTGCAGTGTTAAATTTCACTGGCAGATGAGACGATTGAAAATAGCATGGTTGAGGCAGGCGCCCCTCAGTCCTCAGTGTGATCTCCTGTGCAGCGGATTCACCCAGCGCATCTTTCGATCCCTGGGCTGCCTCTCCCACGAATGTGGACGGTGAATCCAAGCAGGCAAAATCTTTGGCAGCTTCCAATGTCTTTCTGTGTACCATGAGGGTTCCTGTTGGTCTAAATGGGAGGATTGGCGTCTTTTTTAGACTGAGCTGTAATTCCTACTGATGGCTTCACGTCTTGATCTTCATCGGCAAATGGTTCCAGTCTTCCTCACATGAAGCAAAGTTGTGTCATAACATGCGTAGCCCTGAGTTACTAGGCCTCTCTTTTCCACATCTAAGCCAGAGAAATTCACTTAATCTAACCTTCTTGAAAATCAGATGCTGCCTAGTCGATCTAGGTTCACCACAACCCCACAATTACGAGAAAAGTGTTCCATGGCATGAACAAATACTAATCTTCTGAGACATGTTCTGGTAGCTGAGTGGTTAGGAGTTGGGCTGCAAGATAAGCTGTTTGAAACCACTCCTCTGAAGAACTGTGTGCTGCCATAAAGAGGGAAAGACTTGGAAACGCACAGGGACCCTTCAACCTTGTCCAGTAGGGTTGCTATGAATTGGACTTGATTACATGGCAGTGTGTCTGAATGTTTCTGAGAATTTTATAAAAGAACTCACCAAGCTGTATTTTCAAGTTGTTTCCCACTGAACACAAGTCTCCCACCTTTAGGTTAGCAATCAGATGTGTTAGCCATTTATACCCCACACAATTTTCTGCTTTGTAGGTGAATGATAACAATGTAGACAATTATTATTTATAAAATCTAAAGCAGTGAGTGTAGAACAGTGTCCATTATCTAGTTAGTATTACGGATCTGCTGAGCTCCTGATTATCACAAATGAGTGATCATAGTAAAAGAGCCTGGCATGAATTATTTAAAATTTCAAAAGATGAGTTGGTGAAAATTATTAAGTGTTGCTACAAATTACAGCCCTCCCTTAAATCAATTGTAACATTTCTGTTATTACCAAATTATATGACCATAATGATAATAATAAATACCTGGCATTTGCAGAGTTTCTTTTATCCTAAATATTCCCATAGAGCTCAATCAACTTTATGTTCAAATTGATTATGAACTATATGCAAGTGAGACAGAGCAGGAAGTATAAATCACATTAACAACAATGCTATTCTCTCTTCCCACCAGTTCATTTAAGCCAGGCTTACTAATTTGTGTAAGAGCAAGAGCCAAGTGCTTTTAAACAGACAATGAAAGTGAAAGAAAATCCAAATATACCTCTTATCAATGGCCCTTGGTCTAGCCAAAAAACTTGGAGAATTAAGGGTATTATTCGATAATATAGCTATCCTTTTCATTATTACATTTACACTTTCATGCTTAAAGCTATGCTGCACTTTTAGAAGAAAAGTCTGCTTGATAAGTCATCTGCGTATAAAAAGAAAACACAGGAACTTTCTTTCAGGCAGCCAATGGCAGAGCTGATGTTTGTGTGTATGTCTTCTGGCATTTTCCCCAACCAGAAGTATGTGTTCACATTGCCTTCATGGTTTTATTTTCCAAAGGGCAGCATCTAACTACCACCTCTTAATCTCAATAAAATAGTACATAAACTTCAATAATGGTCAATAACTCCTTAAAAACATTACCTCTTACCCAATATATTGGGGCCTCACTAACCAATGTGCCAGCTCCGGGCCAGATGTGGCCACATGAACTCTTGGATACAATTAGTGTGAGTGCAAACCTTTATCCATATCAACACTTGGAGGAAAATTCTTGGCTAGTGGAGCGCTGAGCTCCCTTCTTCTCAAGCTCAATAATTTCCTACATTATTCCTACACTACATCTCATTCTCTTCATTTTCATTGTCTGCATGACTCCACAACCAAAGATTTACTCTACTCTCATTATATGTAGAGGCCCTGCTTCATCCACCATTTTCCTTCAATCTCTTACATTTCTCCCAATATGTTGATTTCCCCTTCCACAGCTCCTTCCAGTGGGTAAAGACCAGTCTTCCTGGACTCAAGACAGGGAGAGAGGCTTGAGCAGTCAGTGTGCTTGGTCCTTTGTCCAAGGAGCTACATTCCCCATTCTTTGCTTCAATGTTCAATAATGAGAACAGTAAAACAAGGGAGTCATCTGGCTTTCCCAAGTACCACATACGACTTCTAATCCTAAACTGATTTTTAAATGAAAGGCTTGCTTTATTTGTTCTTGCAAAACTCTAAGCCCCTCTCTCCTTTTTTCCCTTTTGACTCTATCCACACTCCTGCTCAGGACTTCCTCAGGTTCCTGGTCTGGAAACATATCGGGTCCATGCTTCCTGCCATTATCATACCATTATCATATGTGGAGGGGCTCAGGCTTCCTTGTTTAGCAGTTTCTTAGCCCTTCCTTGGAGATAACCCTATTGTTAGTTGGTTTCCCTCCAAGTGTGTGCACACCATATGTGAACAAAACTGTGGTGATCCAAATTACTTAAAAGCCAGATATCTTTTCCGGTAGAACTCTCTGATGCCCACTGATGTTAAATTGGCCCAAATGTTTTCCACCTTCTTATACTTTGGTCCTATTTCCCAGCAGATCCATTTGCTTATATCTACTTATTTCTATAGCATGATTAGAATTAATTTTACATGCAATTTATTCTCCATAATGATCCTTTCATTTCTTCCAAGGTCAGTTCTCAAAAATCTTCCTCTTCAAACTTCTTCCTCACTCTCTTTGAACTCCACGACTACTATGCAATCTGAGTTCCACCCTCAAATTTCTAGAAAAAAATTGTTTTCAGGTTGAAGGTTTGTGCTCACAAAGAGGATCTTTGGAAGAAAGACCTGATCTACTTCTGAGAAATGTGTCGATGAAAGCCCTATGGAGTCCAGTTCTGCTCCAACACACCGAGGGTGGCCATGAACAGAGTGAACTCTATGGCAGGGGAGGGGGAACAAACTACCTAGTTAGCAAATTCAAGATTTCTTCTTTTTCATGGACTTAAACCATGTGATATCTATCAACTTCTAGATAGTTCTTAAAACTTCGCTTGGATCTCTTGATAATGGCGTTTTCCTAGTTCCCTCATAGGGCTTCCCAGTCACCTTCCCCAGCCTCTTCTTCAATCACAATCTCTATAGACAGACATCCTTCAGTGGTTTAGGCTTTCTCCTCATTTGTTTTCCACTTCCCATTGCTTAATGAATACCCCATACCAAGAATTTCTAACTGTACTCCATTTCTGTTATAACTCATGCTTAGAAGATCATATCCCAACAAGACATCATTATGCTATGACCTGATAAGTTGGATCCTACCTCTACACTTTTGATACAAAGTCAAGTTGACATAAAATTATCTCAATACCACAGTGCCTGTCTTAATTACTTCCTGCTGCTATGACAGAAATGCAACATGTGAGTGTTTTCTGACAAAGACATTAATTTTCTCACAATTTAGGGGGAAGAAGTCCAAATTCAGGGGATCAGCTGTAGAGGAGGGCTGTCTCCTGTGTCAACTATGGGGGAACATCCCGGTCTCTTTCCAGCTTTCTGGTTCTCAATTCCTTGTTGATCTTCCTGTAGTATGGCATCTCTCTTCCCCCATTTCTCTTTGCATGCTTGCTTTTAATCTCTTTCATAGCTGAAAATGATGAACATAAAACATACTTCACACTAACACTATTCATGAGATAACAAAAGAAAGCCCACTGCTAACTGGGATTATCCCCACTCTAGGGACTAGGTCAATGACCCTTATGTATTTGAGGAAGGCACAATTTAATCCCAAGCAGATCTAAGCCTGTGATCCTCAGAGCTCATCTCCCAATTTCAGTCCTACGCAGTATTTACACAATCAGGTTTGATAGGAACCCCTTTTAATTAAACTAATCTCTCCCTTTTCTAGGGACTTCTTTGTGTTTCTACCTCTGTTTAACACAGGCTAGTATTTCTTATGTGAGTGACTCTATCTCTGCTCAATTTTGTTTCTAGAAGGTAGACATCTTGTTTCATTCAACTTCATGTCCTCTCCTGTCCTCAGAGTAGGTAGATAGACAGAAAAGGTCTACTTGGGTGTTGACATGAAAAGAAAATAAATTGTAACAAAAGGCAACCTTCCCTTGGAAGCACCAAGGTTCTTGGAACTTAGAAGGACTGATTTTTGCCAGACTAGTTAAAAGTGGTAATTTAATGTCCTCCTTTAAAGCTAAACAGATGCTCAAAAGTCTTAAGTAGGGCACACCTCTTGGAATTTGAATTGCTTCCCACAAAGGAAAGCTTTGAGGATTTCTTATGTGCCCTCCTCTACTCTTTTTCATTATCTTAGCTAAAATAAATTTATACATTTATTAAAACTTGAATTACATAAAACCTCCCAAATTCAGATTAAAAATGAATAAAAAATGTGTGTACCTTATAACTGAACTCATAGGGGTTATCCTTCACATCCTGTCTTTTTGTTATCTATTCTATTTGACAGATAATCATCCTGTAAATATCTACTGGGGATAAAATATGAACCTAGAATTGTGGTAGACATTTGGCTGTTCAAAATAAAACAGGATTCATATTCAGGCAAAACTTTTAAAGAAAGCCTCCCTGAAACTGAATCTTGGAAGAAAGGTAGATATTTGAACACATGTAGAGAATGTTAGTTTCCAAAAGGAAGAGAGAAAAAAAAAAAAGGGTCGAAGACAAGAAACAAATAACAATGCGCTGTTGAGGGGTGGAGAGAAAGAGGTGAGCAGTATGACCAGGATAATAGTTCATTGATCCTAGAAGGGTCATGTACACCTCCTTCCAATGCGACTCCTTCCAATGCAATCAGAGGCAGAATATAAAGATGTACAACCACCAACATGGGAATGACAGCGTTTTCAAAGAAGAAGAGTATAAAAGAGCGGAGTTATAAGCTTCCATAGCTCCCTCCCAACAATCCCAGAGTTCTCTTCCTGGATACTCTCAGGAAAACTGGAAAATAATCAGTCAAGAGACAAGAAGTAATGAGAGCCCATAGAGAAATGACAGCGGAATTATTAGAAGTCATATCACTTGCCCCTGGGCATATTCTAAAGTTGGAGCACTACATACATAGGTGTCTATGATTTAAATCCATTCAGGGTTATGTCCACATAGCTAGGTTTTGCATGTACTTGGTAACCAGACATATTTTAGAAATGTTGTAATGAATGAATCATTGAATGGGTGGGTGAATACCAACTGCCACCAAAAGAAACAATGCACATTCCCCCAGTGTCTGTCAATAGTTCTCGATAATGTAGTGTATCCGCACCTGTGGTGGAGTGGAATGATTCACTGCAGCTCTCGTATCTAGTCTTTCTATTCTACCAAGGGACTGGGTGGGAGCATGCAAATAAGAGGGAAGGACGTCTAATTCAGCAAATGGTCAGCTTTTCCCTCCCAATGGACATGGCCATGGAATGTTACACCCGAAGCAGGAACAGAGAATCTCCTGGCCACCAAGAAAGAAGCATCCCCGGCAGTCTCGTCCTTCTGTGCTGTGGCAGTGGCTGCAGAGGCACTGAAGGCCACAGCACTGAGCCCATGAGCTGCAGAAGTGATGGTCTAGCCCATGGAATGGAGGCTGGCTTGCAGAAGGGCATCCCCTTCTGTCACTTAACAATGCCGAAGGAGTTTGCTCATACTTGCCCTAGGGAAGAGGCCAACGGGCTGTGGGACTGAACCGGTTGAGGACCAGAGAGGGAGAGGCCTACATGAGACGCTGCTGTGAAGAAATGGGCTGTATCCTCAATGTTTCCTGAGTTTTCTTTAGGGTGACCTGTTAACTTCCCTCATAAATTCCCATCGTTTTAGTATTTTTGTGAGTTCTGTGTAGCCATGACAAGGGATTATGGATCCTGTCGGAGAACAAGATTACTGTGGAGGGACAGTTGGTATGAAAATAAAATAAGTTGGAGGACAGAGCTACGTCTGACCATTGCCTCAAAGGAAGCATCCCTGGGCAGATGCGGAGCTGGACTCTTCTTCCCCCATATGTATTCAAAGGAGGTCAGATATGGTCCCAATATCCCTTGCCATCCATTTCAGGCAATGAAATAAACCTTGACTATGAATGCACAGCTTCAGGCTAGGCCAGACCTTCCTGAATTCAAGGATGGATATCCAATGTCACGATCATTCCTAAAGATCCCAAAGGATACTTCTATACCACCACCTCAATAATTCACAAACTACTTCAGGCACAGCGGTAGTTTACATTTCTCAAAGACAACACAGATCCTTTATTAAGAGTGGGAAATTCTCTGGAGGCACAATACAGTCAGAAGTTTAGTCAGACTCTCAGCACGGGCATACAACCTTCATGGACAGAAGATATATCTGATTTGAAAGGGTACCAATGAACTGCTTTCTATTGTGTTCTTGTAACCTGTTGGGGTGTAGATATACATACATACCTTTGTGTTCTCTTAACATGGGAATAATAACAACTATAGAGGTGTGATAAAGGAGACATTAATGCATGTGGACAGATTCAATAAAAGCCACATATTTTGTGTTTCATCCAAATATAAAAGCTTAAAAGACTTCCTGCAGAATGTTTTGGGGAGTATTACAGAAGAAAAGAAAAGCAGCAGTTGGATTTTATAAAAGAGGAAAGAAATGGTGACCTTTGTTAAGCTTTGTAATACCTGAAGCTTCCCTTAAGAAGGTATCACTCAGCACTATATTTAAGCCAGCAGATGGACATTTTCCCTGTTCTTGGTTATGCTGCAGTGCTAAAAAATTTCTCTGACTCCTCTTCCCCAGGCACAGCTGATTTCCATTTGGCTGTTGGTATGTGGAGTTAAGAAACAGAGTTATGGGGAAAAAAAGAGAGAGAGAGAGAGAGAGAAGATATCACTGCCCCACAGTTCCCTGAGTTTGAATGCAGAGAGTAGGGAGGGATGAAGGGGGTGAGAGGATGGAGAGGAGGGAAAAGTCATACTTCTAAAATTTACTTTATATTTTCTTCTCTCTTTTTTACATTACCCTTACTGCCAACTGGATGCCTCTAAGTATAAGCAAACCCCTACATTTAAGATCTTAATCAATCTCATTAGCAGGTAGGGCAAAGCATTTATCTACTTTAAAATTATGTTTATTTTTGAATAATATTTTTTATTCACAGATCTTACTCATCCCAATATATCCCTTTGTTTCCCATATATATCAATGGGGCTATACATTCATTAATGTTATGAATTTCCTCCCCCTTCCCTCGCACTTCCTGTACTCTCCGGGAACCCTTATTCTTGTCAGTACCTCTAGGGGGTCATGTACTGAGATCTTAAAGGTAGAAATTAATATACACAAGTTAGCATGTCCCATGAGGTATACCACATACAGATCATAATAGTAAGGAGAGGAAATCTTAAAGAACTAGAGGACAGTATTGTGATTCATCAGTGCCACATCCCACCCTGGTTTTATCCCCTATCAGTGAGGCCTTTCTAAGAGGACCTGTCCAATTGTCTTTCTGGTGGGCTTTGGATTTCTACTACATCCAGGCCCCTTCATATCTATTTGAATGTGAATATTATCTTCTGATAATCCCATTGATATCTCATGACCATACAGCTGGTGTGCTTCTTCCATGTGGACTTTGCTGCTTTCCTGCTAAGTGGCCACACACCAATAGTTTAAGACCCCAAACACTATAGCTTTTCATAGCCAGGAACCATCAGCTTTCTTTACCCTATTTTCTTATGCACCCACTTTGTCTTCAGCAATCATGCCAGGGATGTGGGTATCAGACAGTGGCACATTATTGGAACAAACTATTCTTGTACGGAGGTAAGATTTAAATAGAGACCCAAAGCCCATCTGCACCCCTGTTGTATCTATCTATCTAGGGGTGTGTGTGTGTGTGTGTGTGTGTGTTTGTGTGTGTGTGTGTGTGTGTGTGTGTAGTATGGGGTTTTGTTTTCTCCTCCTACGCCACTATTACCATATGTCCATATGTTTGCCTATTGCTCACCTCTCAGTAATTCCTCTCAGGTACAATTTGATTGATCAAACATGCCAAGAACAACTACATGCTCCTCACAGTACATTTTAGAACTCTTACTATTTCCCTGTACCCATCATTGTTGGCACCCTGCTCACCTCCCAACCCTTCTTCCCTCTCAATGCTCCTCAGGAAGCGTAGGTCCAGCCACTGTCTCCCTAAGACTGCCCATCCTACATTTCTTGTATAGATAAACACAAAAAGCAAAATAATAATAATAAAGTAAAAGATAAACCAACGACATACAGCTAGCGACCAGACTAACAGAGATCAGGACATAGAGCGGCATTCTAGTATCCACCTTTTTACATGGCGCTTACTTGATAGCAGGGAGTGTGTTGGTGATGGAATATGCACTGACTAAAGAGAGATAAATCATCCATTGCCCTTTTCCTTCATCAATCTCGGAGTCTAATGTGAGAGTCAATAATTATTTGCATAATAACTATGCAAGTGAATGTAATGTTACAGCTCTCATATAAGCTATGAACTTATATGAGAAGCTTCCAGAGGGTAATAAGGAAACTATCTCTTTGGGGAGTTCAAGGAATTTTCCCCTAAGAAGTAGCATCTAAGCTTAGAGAGAATGAAGGAGGCAAAAGGTAGGGGACAGATGAAGCAGGCTGAGGATAAAGAGCCCATGACAAAGGAAAATAATATAAAGACTCCACGTGACAAAGAATATGATGAGAGAAAGTGAAGGTGGGGAAGCACATTTTCAGAAGAGGCTCAAAAATTACTAAGGGTCCAGACATGTAGAACTTTGTTGGTCATAACAAATATCTAGAGGCTGTCTTTTGCATAAATATAAAACTATTATAGAAAAGTTCCCAGCAAGTGTTGGGAATACAGTTATAAGACTATTTCCTTTTTTTCAATAGGTGGCTTTGACTGCAGGATTTAGGGAGCAAAACAATGTAGGAGGGTGTGTCCATGGGTAAGCCCTTGATTACTAGCTGAAAAGGTGGCTGTCTGAATTCGCCCAGAGGTAGGCTGGAAGAAAGCTCTCATGATCTTCTCTCCAAATGTCACAGCCTGGAGAGTCCACAGTGGTAGCTCTTCACAGCCCAAGGAAGGTCAGTCGGAGTCGGAATTGACTCTTTTGCAATCCACAACTCAAACAAAAGAGAAATTTTCAGGTAACCCAAAGGGAATGCTGCTTTGAACTGGTGTGGGAGCAATGAACAGGGAGAGAAGGAAATGAAGTGGGAAAAGACATCATGGAAAAAATCCACAGAAGGAATTAAATATAGATGCTAGGCAAACAGAAGGTATCGAAACGAGCTAAAATTTCTAATTTGTAAAAGGAGATGAATGATAACGATATTCCTAACTGAAATTAGGGTTACTGAAAAAGAGTCAGACCTGAAGTGACAATAATTGGTTTTTCAGAAAGGTGAAGTTGAAGGCACGTGAAATATCTAAAGGGTACACCAAGGAGCAGTCAAATATCCAAGTCGAGAGTTCAGAAGAGACATCTGAGCTTGGTATATAAATGTCAATCATTGGTAAACAAGTAGTATTTGATGTTAAAAGCAATGTCAAAATCCCCCCAAGTGGGAACATGCTGAGTAACTGAGTACCTCGCCTTCTTTGCAATTCTTTGGCACTGTCTAGAAACCTACGAAGGACAATAATGAAGAATGGCTATTTTTAAGTTATTTCCTTCTTTGTTTTTGCCACTGCTAAACGATAGTAAAAAGTGACTTTCAGTCTAAATTTGGAAGAGAGTGCCTCAGAGAATTAGCCAACAAACAAAGAGATAAAGAGGACCCTAAGGACAGGAAATGAGTCTTTCCTAGGAAAAGTTACAGACGGAAACAATTCTGCGAAGGCCTGCAGAAGAAATAGTTGCCCTCTCTTAGGTTAAAATTAAAGAGAATTTTGGTGCCTTATTGTAGATGAACATACTGCGGCTGCTAAGTTACCTGTGGTCCTTAAATTTTTTTTAAAGTGTCAACTTTGTACATTTTTAGAAGAATAGACTGAGTGATAGTAGAATAAATTTCAGTGGGTTTGTATGCACCAAGACTTATCATACATGTAAAAGCTACCCCACAATAAGAGTGGCTACATGCTCCTTTAAAGAGAGCAGAGAGAGTGCATAAAATAGAACTCTGGAACATTTGGGAGAACTGGCAGTCTGGAAATCAGAACAGGCTGCTCCTCACAGGTTTGCATACCCACTCAGGGGGTCCCACATGATCAAGTCAGAATGTGGTAAGCAGTATTTAAATTTTCAGGGTATCCAGGAATTATCTATACCTGAATGTAGCCTATAAAACTTTTGTTCCATAACTAACTCTGTGTGCATAAGATGTGTAATATAATTGTGGTAAGATTGTATTATGGATTGAACTACACATTTCCAAAAAAGAAATATGAAAGTCTTAAACCTGTAGCTATCCATATGGCTCTGATAAGAAAATGATAATTTCTTGAATATTAATGAGATCATATCAGAGCAGGAAGTGTTCTCACCCAAATCCCTTCTGAATGGTGGCTTATGAAAAGAGCAGGAAAAAATGCAGCCACGCACAGGGGAAGAAGCCATGCTCGACCATGTCTCCCCGCAGAGGGATGCTCAGGACGAGCCTCAGTCACCACACATGGAATTAGCATGGGCACCATGATTGTTTTAGGAAATGTATGGTTTTCAAAAGTATGAAGTAATTACTTTCTTTTCGTTAAAGTGCCAGAAGCCCTGATAGTGCAGTGGCTATACGTTCACCTGCTGATCATGGGTCAGCGGTTTGAAACCACCAGGCGATTCTTGAGAGCCAAGACAAGGTGTTCCACTCCCCTCGAGTTAGAGTCTCCACGCTCACAGGGCAATGCGACCCCGTCCTGGAGGGTTGCTCGCGGCAGAAAGGAGTCCATGGCACTGAGCTGGGTTTCAGTCAGTTTGGTTTTTTAAAATTACCCAATTTGTGACTTTTTGTTGTTATAGTTACTCAACAGTAACTGGCTCAAAAATGTAATACAAAGGTATTACATTTCACATATTTCCAAGAGGAATATGCCATTCTATAAATACTCTGCAAATACATTATCTGCAAAAAGCTATAGGCGCACATGTTCTGAAACGATCATCTTTGGTAATAATAGTAGGCGAAGTAATTCAAAGCAACCTTCCTATTTGGAATCATTTGAATTATTCGTTATCGGAGACCGGAGATCATGAAAACCTGTCAGGATTCAACCTAGGCGTATACAGATGCCCGGGAAGGCAAGCTCCTTTTCACGAGCAGTGTTTTCCAACTGGAGAAAGGCTAAAGAATTGACTAACACTTCAAGCCGTACTCTAAGGCTAGAGCTTGGGGAGGGATTACACAACCGGCTGCTCGCTGCGTGGGCAGCTGTGGCGACCACCAGCTGCTCTGCGGGGAGAAAGCTGAGGCTGTCTACTGCTGTGAAAAACCATGGCTTTCGAAACCCACCGGGGCCGTTCTCCATTGCCCTATCACCCCGAGTGGGAACTGACTCTGTGGGACGGACTTGGCTGCTTGGAGGAGTACAGAGACTGGGGACCAGAAG
Source organism: Nesogale talazaci (assembly GCA_004026705.1). Lineage (NCBI taxonomy): Eukaryota > Metazoa > Chordata > Mammalia > Afrosoricida > Tenrecidae > Nesogale > Nesogale talazaci. The sequence continues at coordinate 57,889 of PVJH01003968.1, forward strand.
TTACCAGCGATGTCCTTGGGCAGCAAGTTTCTTTGAGTTAGGACCGCATCAAAGGTACAATTGGGAGCATTCATCAGTGGGAAAAAGAAAGTACCCACATCTTCATGGGGATGACAGTTAAGCTTTAAGTCATTGAAATCTCAAATACCGGATTAAATTGATCTGAAATTATCAGGCTCCAAACTTAGCAGAAGCAAAGTGCAAATCAAACCCCCCGCCACCTCCAACCTCTGGGCCACATATTATTTCTAAAAACAGTTTTAAAATATAGTGGCTTCTATACAATCATGAGAAACAAGGTAAATGAGAATAAAGGGCTAAGGCCACATGACCCAAACCAAGAGAAATAGGTCAAAGCAAACTCATAGGGGCTTATATAGTCAAATGATCATGCTTAGGCTTAATAAAATAGAATTGTACCTACTGTGTTGAAAAATAAGAACAAATTGACAAATTCAACATAAAGTTAAAGGCTGTTAAAGGAATGAGATAACAAATAGTGAAAGAGATAAACATGAGAAATCAATAGATGAGTTCAATAGCAGATTAGATAGTATTGACAATATAATTGGTAAACCGGTAAGCAAATCAGGAAAAAATGGGAGATCTCAAGAAAATCTAGTAGTGAAAATAAAGAGCAGCAAACAGTAGCTACATGATAGATAGCCATAAAGCCGACTCAACATTCCTGAAAAGTGACAGAGAAGATGAGATCGAAGGAATAATGCAAAGGTAGGTACTTAGAATTTTTATTTATCTGCCATTCTTGCACCACTAATTCACTCTCCTGAATGCCAGAAAATAATAGTAAGCTAACCATTAGGCAAGAGAGACCTTTGAAATTGGTTCTTATATTTAAAATGTCATTTTCCAAGTTCTACTCTTTTGCTATTAGTTTGTTTCCATAAAAAATTGAGGATTACCTAATTAGTATCAACAAATACATCACAAGAAATCATACTAGAATTACTTCCAAATTGTTTGTCTAGTTCGGAAAATTTGTCATTTTATCAATTTGAATCTTCCAGTTCATGAACATGAAGCATTTCTGTCTACTCATTAGTCCCCCTTAGCAAGGCTGGATAAACTTCAGTAATTAAATTGTAAACTTATTCTGTCAGCTTCCTTACTGAGAATTTTGCTATTTCTATGATATTGTGAGTATAGTCGTTCTCTTTATTTCAACTTTAGATCCTAATCTATATAAGGGCAGTTGATTTGTATATATTGATATATTATTTATACTGATCTTATATCATTTAACTTGACCTATCCTGTTCATTTTAGTTTTAGAACATTTCTCATGACTCTCATGGAAATTTATACATATAGGATCATGTTAAACTGGAAATAAAACTAGTGTTACTTTTTCCTTTTGATCTGAAGATCTTTGACTCTATTTATTACAGCATTTCACTGGTTAAGATTTGGTACACAATATGTGGAAACTGGCTTGTCTTAGTCTGGGGCAGGGGTCCACAAACTCTTGAGACCAAAGAGTCAATCCTGACCATCCTAATAACTTTAAAATCATTCAAGAGCTTTAAATATGTTTTTCCACACAAATGTAATCACCATGATCTGAAATCATAACCTTCAAATGTTTTCAATGTTACTTTATTTTATTATTTTGTTGTTGTTGTTGTTGTTGGCATCACTGCCTCTGGTGGTCATGGGCACTACCCAGCTGCCACTGGATTTGAACCGCCAAGCCCGCGGGCTGCAGTTCCACACTCAACCACTTAACGTCACCGGGGCTCAGCCCTTCAATGTTACTTTAGAGCTGCACATTCACACCGCATATGGCATTTGAGCCGCAGTTTGCCAAACCCTGGTCTAGGGCAAAAAGCATTCAGTCCATCACCTTTTATCTTGGATTTTTCCTTGATGCTCCTCATTAGATTAAGAAAAAGCCCTTTGCTTCCTACTTTGACAAGGATAAAACTCCTTGGTCTGTAGGTTGGTCATGTGGATATTTGCTTTGTGACAACAGTTATCGAACTATACATGTTTGCTTGGAACACAATAAAGGAGGTTGAGATATTAAAACAGGAAATTGGATGATGCAGATGTTGCATGTACACGTGAATGAGAGTGAATGGAAGTGACATGCAGAGAAAAATAATTAGAATACAGATAATTACACATGCACAGACAGGTTAATTAAAGCAATTATAAAGTGGAGCATGAAAGTAATTTCCCAGGACTTCTAATGAATTAAAACAAAGAAAAGGCAGGAATGTAAAAGCAAAAAGAGGTTGAGTTTTTATTTATCTGTTAGATAGTCACAGCTTCCTCTCTTCCCTCTACCTTAGAAGTGCTTAAGGATGTACTCCCTGAAGGTACAAGGATGTTGTCAGGACCCCCAAAGACTAGGGCAGGATATGGGCAGGGTTTGTGATGGCCCCCTGTCTGACTTCAAGGAGAGAACAGTATCCAAGTAAACCTCATCTCTCCAATTACATTTGGATTTTCTGTAAGATTCAATTTGAAGAAACAAGTTGCCGTTTAAAACAAACACACACATTAATTTCATGAATATGGGCTCAAGATTCAAAAGAGTACCAGAAGGTCATAATAGACAGATGTCTGCAGCAGCATTTGACTAAGCTAATTCTTTTTGTGTGCGTGGCACTTCCCCTTGTCTACTATAACACAAATCAGTTAAAACATATTCTTAAAAGGTGCAAAAGTAACCCTAAGAAAAAGCAGGCAAGGCAAGAAATGGCACTGAAAGTCACTCTGTTGATTGTCAGAACTTGCTCCTATTTTAATATCTCAAATACTTTGTGTCAGAAAGCTCCTCTCTCTGGACTTTACTTCATCATATCTACATTGACCTATTCACTCCCTGACCTTGGTTCTTTAACTTCTCAAAATCCATCAAGCTTCCCAGAAGTCGAACTAACCAGTGCTGGCCTTCACACCACCTCTGTATGGTTCTGAATGTAAGAAAAAGCTAAGAAATGCAATCCTGTGCTGTGGAGTTTCAGAAACTTCATCCAACTAGTTAAATAGCTGAATACCACATAAATAGTTAAAAACATTGTGAGGCATTATCATTTAAAAGGTAAAAAACTTCTACCAACTAAATTACTATTTATAGAATTCATATTTAACTTTATTGTTTTCTGGCAGAAAGTAGTTTGATTAAAAGTACTATCATATAGTGGTAAGAATACTAACATAATGTATTTTTGTTTAGTTGAAAAGGAAAATTGATGGATGATTTTCTTCATCTCAAATGATGATAGACAGAAGCTGGAGAGAATAAATTCCAACATATAGAAATTAATAATTAAAGAACATGTGCTGATATTTTTTTAAGTTTTAAAATTAATCATTAGGAATGATGGAGAAGTGGCATTGGATGCTTACTTTTCCATAAAATGAAATAAGTAGAAATAACAAAATAATAACATCAAAAATCTTGCCAGTAAATCAATTCGGAACCATTGGCAGTCTTGTGGGGATCACAATATGACTGGGCTCCACTGGGCTTTCAATGGCTGCTTCATTGGATGGAGATCTCTAGGACATGTTTCTGAGGTTCCTTTGGGTGGCCTTGAACCTCCAACCTTTTGGGTAGCAACCAGGCATGCTAACCATTTGCATCACCCAGGGACTCCAAAAAGCAGCAACATGACTAAAAATTGCCAATTTCAATGTTATTCCTGGATAGGAGTCTGTTTTTGTCCAGGTAGACTAGAGAAACAAATTCATAAACAGGTATATGTATATAAGGGAGAGATTTATATACAAGAGGAATGGAATATTGAGAAAACATGCCAAGCCAGTCTAGTCCAAGCCCACAAGTCTGATATTAGCCCACATATCTGATACCAGTCTATAAAGTCTGCTTCACATTCACAAGGCACATGCAATGACACCTGGACAATCACAGACCAGTGGGTACAGAGTCTTGTGTATCCAGTTGTGATAGAATTATTTTCAATGCTGGTAGGAGACTCTCTATAACTTCTCAAGCATCTCTGCATTGGCAGGAGTCTCTGCTTGGCTTTTCCAGCTTCAGGAGTTTGATTCCATCAGGGTAAGCCCATGTGGCTTCTCCTCCAGAATGTCTCATAGGGAGTCAATCTTTTGTCTTGTAAGGAGAGCATCATCAAGGGACTGAGGAGGGAGTCTCTCACATACAAGGGAGAAATATGGCTGTAATTCCCAGAATTCTCAGGGGAAGGCCAGGCCCACACAGAGATTTCATTGGCTACCTGCAGATTGACAGGATAGCCTCCACCCCTACACTCTTAATCTTAAAAGTGACACCAAATTAGGTGACGGCCACAGAGTCTATAAGCAAAACGGCTAAGCATTTGCCAAGTACCATCAGCAAATTAAGACATCATATAATTAAATTCTATAGACACTTATCCAGGTTGGGATCTGGTCATAGATATGTATAACTCCCAAAAGAGTATTCGCTTCCCTCTAACTTTCTATTAAGATGCTAATTTAATTGAGGAGGAATGCAGCCCATTGTGTAAATCTATGTGAGAGTCGAACATACTCAGTCAATTTTAGGGGTTAGGGTGGGTTCTTGACATGACTCTGAAATGGAATGTTTCACCAGAATTTGTTGCTCATCTCTAAGGAAGCCTGACTACCCATATCTTGGTGTCAAATATCATTCGAAAAATTCTGTCATCTTTTTATTGTATTGAAAAGTATTTAATTACTAGAATTTGAGTAAATATTTTGCAACTATGATGCAACGGTGTTGAAGGGAAAGCCAAGGAGAGTAATCACACAGTTACCTTCCTCCAACCCATTTGTTAAGTGAGGGAAAGACGTTCATAATTTTTAAGTTACTGTAAATTGAATATGGCATTACTCATTGCTGAAAACTTTACAAACAAATATACTCTTTATAACTTTCATAATAGCTGAGATAGAAATATTTCTAAGATATGACACATACTTTTACCTTTTACTAAAATTAATGGGATTTTGTTTGCATTTTTCACTAAATTGAAAGTGACTCAGTCCCAAGATAGCCTGTGAAATTAATACTTCTCTATATTTTACCAGTTAGAAGGCGAACACTTCTACCCTCCCACCCAGGAAAGCACCAGGATGAGGAGAATAAGATGCATATTGTAAGGGGGCATCAAGAGGTTCAATAATCAACATACATATTATGACAAAATCATTTTTTAAAAACTTACTGTTTCATATTGCTGCAGGTCCAGTAGACCAAATTTTAATAAGAGCAACAGGCACTTTCATAAGGCAAGAGAACAGTTTCATTGCTTTACCTCATGTGCTTCCTTGCTCCCATGTGTCTGTGCACTCCAGACACACTGAGCCTCTCCAGTCTGCATCGCTCCCTCATTCTGTACAGCCCACCTTCAATGGCTCTAATTCCCCATTGCTTTTCTCAGCCTGGAATCCTTTCCACTCTTCTCATCGCATTTTGGACAATACCTGTTTAGAGACATGCAGCCCTTGGGAACCAGATGAGAGACCATCTCCCTAGTTGTTGGGAGACTAACTACTGGCAAGACAAGAGGACAGCATGCTGATTGATCCTGATTCCTGGAGAATGGAGGAGCCAGAGGAGAGGCTGCATGGGCTTGCTCTGATGGAACCAGACCTCTGAGGCTGGAGACACCATAGAGAAACCCCTGCCAGCGCTGAGATGTTTCTATCACCAGTGGATACTGCTGATGGACCCCGAGCCCTGAAAATGAGGAGCCATGAGGGGACACCAGCCGGAGCTGGGACTCTGCACCCACTGGCCTGTGACTTCATGAGTCGGAAGGAGACTTTCTAGACTGATTATCAGACATATGGGCTAATATCGGGCTTATGGCCTCGGACTGAACCGGGTTGGGATGCTTTCTCAATGTTCCATTGCTCTCGTATATAAACCTTTCCCTTATATCTAAAACAAACAAACAAACTTACTGTTGCAACTTATAAGTACAAAAATATAAAACAATAGCATTAGCATAATACACACAAATAAACTTTTGCTGAAAATAATCTAAAAGATTGAAGTACTACATTGAGAGTAACATGTTTGAACTTCAAGTTGGTTTCAGAAAGGATGCGGAAAGAAGAATATTATTGCTGGTGTCAGATGGATCTTGGTTGAAAGCATAAAATACTAGAAAGGTTTGTGTACTGCAGAAAGACATTATGCTGTGTATATATTTTAAAATCACGAACACATTGCAAACAATGAAAATTCAAAAACACTAAGTTGTGCTCATATGAACCCTGTCATCTGTCCCTGAATATTTCAAACTAAACAAGAAGATACTGTATGGGTACAGTAGGGTTGTCATTTTGTTCATTTTACTTATTCAGTTTATATTCAAGCTGTATTAAATCTAGTGATACAAAAAACTAGACTACATGAAGATGAACAGGGTATCAAGATAGTAGGAAGACTCCTTTACAAGCTGCAATATGTAATACACATAGCCTCGTTTGTCAAAAGTGAAGATGGCTTGAAGCACTTACTGATGAAGATCAGAGGTCACAGTTTGGATTTTCACTCAGTGTGGATTACCCCTAAACTATATTACACTTTACAATTGGAGCACGAGAGGAAAAAATCCCAATATTGTTATGGATTTCGTTCTTTTGAAATGAACCATCAGTGTTCATAAAAACAGCAGTCAAGAAATCAAATGATGTATTAAAAACTGGGGAAATATGACCTCTTTAAAAGATTAAAAAGCAGAAATATCATGTTAATGAGTGAGATTTGGCATTTTTAAACACCTCATATGCATGCAAAAGCTGGACAATGAAAAAGGAATACCAAAGACAAATCAACGTGTGTGAATCTTGGTTGTTTTGAATACTGACTATATCCTGGATTACCAGGTAGACCGAAAAATTAGTCTTCGAAGAAATACAACCAGAAGAATGCTCTTTAGAATTGAGGATGCAAGACGTGGCTCCCTTATTTTTGGATGTCTCATTGTAGAGGGTTGATTGCTGGAGAAAGACATTCTATTTGGTAAAATAGAGGGTCAGTGTGAAAGAGAGATACCTTGAATGAGGTGGACTGACAAAATGGTGCTGCAGTAGGCTCACACATAATATGGTCATACAGAGAGCCCCGGATTGGTCAGAATTTCAATCTGCTATGTGTAATATTGCTGTGAGTCAAAGCTAACACCAAGGTCCATAACATGTACAACCTACCTTATAAAATATATCAGATTTTTTATGCCTTTATGTCCCTTTCTTAGTTGGGAACCTTTGTTCACTTGCTTATGGAGTCCTGATTGTGCCCAAATAGTTATATTTACCCTTTTTTTCTATTCTACATTAGCAATGTAGTATATTAATTCAACAATAGCCCAGTTGGATTCTCTGAAATCCATAGTTAGCTAAACACAAACATGTCTTAAAAACTCATAAGTGTATCCAAGTATTTCTGGCATGCCAATTGCTTAAGAGTTTTGATTCATTTCAGTAAACATTTATAAAACACTTTATATTCATCAGGCACTGTAGGCTTTGAGTATGCAAAAAAAAGTAGAAGAAAAATGAAAGATCCCTATGTTGTTTATTGCATTTTTAAACATGCATTTCTCAATTGCCTGTGAAATTAAATGGGAAAACTCTGTTTATGACTAAATTGTAGGTGAATTGATGATGGAATAGAACAAAGAAACCCTTTTCAATAAATGTGGAATTATACCCTGTTTGTCTCAGTTTTCTCACCGTCTCAGTGGAATAGCAGCTGGGAGCAGGTGCAAATATGGGGCAAATATCTGGAGGAATAATGACAGAGCATGGCATCTGGGTATTCTCCAATCCATCAAGAATAAAATGGATTGGATTAGAGCTTTTGTAAGAAGGAGGGATAGGGGAACAAAGCCTTTCTCCTTTATGTCTCTAGGCAAACCCATCAGTTCAGAAAGGGCAGAATCAAGCACTAGGTGTCAGATGTAGGCCTTTTCATGCCATCAAATCAGCAAGATGAGAGGCTCTTTATGGTCCCTATAGGATATCAATGGAATTACTGATGAGAGGCAACATGCATCAGTGAAAACTCATTATGACTCATCCCTTTTCAATTATCTAAAAGGCTTCCTCTGTGATCAAGGAATCGTCAAAGACCTATGATTTAAATGATTTAAAGTGTGTTTTTTTAAAACATAAAGAAGTGTGAGTTTTGTAAAGTTGAATCACATTGAAGGTGAGTCACAGATGGCTCTGACAAGCCATCCCAATCCCTTCTGTGCCTATGAGGTCACCGAGTCCCAGTTACCTGGCTCTGAAGCGCTACCCTCAGCATCTCCCACCAAACACAGAGCATCTATCATTCGCCTCTCATTTTAACGGGAGAATGGTACTATATTGGAACCACAAGGGAAAATCAGCTAATGTGCTAAAAATTGTAAAGATCTGAACAAGTGTTTGATTTAGAAGCAGCCCTGGGGAATGTAGAAAGCATGGGCTGTGTTCTCTGGGAGACCTAGTTTCATCGTATTTTTCCTCTCTACTTTCTTACCCATTGTTATTTCTTTAAAAATTAAGAAAATGTAAAGCAGTTCACTATATCCAAGGAGTCTCCTGGTGACAGTGTTCCATGGGTTCAGGTTTGTCTCTTTTAACTCTCAGCTAGAATTTAACTTTTCCAGCATCACTGAAAATACTACATACCACTTAGAATTCTGCTTCAATCCTCCACTTAATGGTAATGCACCAATTTTTGTCATAAACTGGGATAGCATCAAGGGCGTGCTACATACACTGCACTGATGGTGAGAACAGTACGGTTGATGAGCGCTCATTGACAAGTAAATGCCTATATATCAAATGTGTTTGGTCAACACCATGCTTTACAAATAAAAACAAATGGATTTGCTACTAATAATTAAGTCATCTTCCCTAAAAGGATAAATTGAGGTTATAAACCTTGGTACTTCTGAAGTACCCTCTTTGGAAATACGGCCTTTAAAGCTGTGACCTATGTGTAGATTTAGTTGTATCAGCCCCTGATAAAATTATTTTTAAAAAGATGTGACCTGAAGTCACACTGAAGTAAAAGTTGAATCCTGATCTAATATGAGGTATATCTTTATGAAAGAAGAGAATCGGATCACACAGAGAAGGAAGATTGCTATATGAAGAACGAGACAGCGATTGGAGTTATGGTGCAGCTACAAGCCAAGGAATGCTTGGGCTAGTAGAGATTGGGAGAGGGAAGAAAGGTTATTCCCTTCGACATTTTGAAGGGAGCATGGACCTATAAACATATTGATATGAACGTCTAGCCTCCAGAATCATGAGAGGCTAGATTAATGTCGTTTTACGCCAACAATTGTGAAGATGGTGCAAGAGCTGGCACGTGTTTCTCTTGTAGTACAGAGAGTTTCACCATAAGTAACAAGGGATTTGTGGCCCTGAACAACAGCAGTAACAACACTTGGTGGTATTTTGTTTTAGGAGTCCAGGAAAATTAATGTGGTTGCCAATCTTATTTTTAAATAAAGGATTAAACGTAATCTAAACTGGTTCATTCTTGAAAATGCAGAAATAGAACTGCACTTATGAATGCTAGCATTGCTGGACCTGAAGGGAGTTTTAGAGATCCAGTCTATCCAATTGGCCACAATCACCATGCATATATTTCACTCCCTATTGTTGCTAAGCTCCTTTTTACATTTGAATTTACAGCACCCAAAGTTGAACACTCATATTCATAACCGCCCAAGTGTTAATTCACTGTAGTAGTAATAATAATAATGGCAAAAATAATAATTGGCAACATTTGTTGAATGTGTTCTTTGCTTCAGGCACTGTCCTAGTTTTTTAACATAAATTGACCCATTTCCTAATTTTTGAGAGAACTACGACTAATAATACCTTTATTTTACAGATAAAGGTTAAGTGACTTGTTTGGATACTTACTAAAATTGCTGAGATAATTGTGAGGCTGATTTTTAAAATATTGTTATAACAAATCATAGTTATTGTTATTATATCATATCCACCCCAACCATTTATCATGAAAAGGGAGCACATTTTTGTATGTGTAGAGATAGGAGCTTTTTTATAATTTATTAGTATTTTTTATAATTCAATAGCTTAATCATGTTACAAAAAGTTGTGCATTCATCACCACGATCAATTTTAGGACAGTTTCTTCTTTCAGAAGCTCATTATTAACAACTCCTTATTTCACCTCTTCTGAGCTAGTCCTCAGAAATCATTGATCCAGTCATTTTTTGTATAGAGCTACCCATCCTGAGCATCATACCTTAAAATGCATATAAAATTAACAAAGCCAACAACAACAACAACTACAACAACAAAACAAACCAGAGACAGACAAGAAAGTAGAAAATATTAAAAATTAGAACAAATTTTAAATAGGTTTAAAGCGAGAGCACACGATAGGGTGTTAGATTTTAACCTAAATGCATCTTCATTCATCTATTTTTCAAAGCACTCTGTGATAACATGACTATTCAAATCCCTCATTGATTTTCAGAGGGGATTCAGGAGGAGCTTAATCCACCTGGGGACACTACAAATAGATTTGGGGCAGCTGGATTTTCGCTGTCATCCATAGCCGGTACAAAACTGGATGCTCTGAATTTTGCACTACATTTGCTCCCTCCTCCAGTCTTGGGTTGAATTATTTACAATCCTTGTGTCACACAGGCTGTGATACATCTTCCTTGTGTCATACTTCTTCCAAGTCCTTAGTTGACTCCTCACGGCTACTTGTTTTAAGACAAGAAAAAGAAAGAATTCTTGTTAAACTAGAACAATATGTGGGGCTTCACATAGAACCATACATTTGTAGGGGCTTTGAAAGGTCCATAGAAAATATGAAATTAAGACATGATGAAATTATTACATGAGCTTGTTGAAGCCCCCTTCTTCCTATAAATGTATAAAAGAATATTTACAAGCCAATAAAACACATATGAGTATCATGTACAAGTTCAGCTTAGAAAGGTAATTAAAAAGATACTTGGGTTTGAGATACATAAACTGGTTTAGTTTATTGTAAAGACTTCATATCAAAGCAAGTAGGATGACACAACATTCAGTTAGAATCAATTAGCCATTACACTCACCACTTTTGTTCATAATCCAAATTGTTAAAATTCAGGCTTTTAACTGTAGGAGGGAGGCTTCACCAATGCTGGAACTGGAGGTCCTCATTTATGGGCAGTCTTGGCATGCTCCCCACTCTTCAAAGAGAATACAAGACTAAAGCAATATCCTTTTGTCTCTGACTTTCTTCGGGAAATGTAAACTGAAATACAGAATGGACATGTGTATCTCCACCTTGGCTTTATATGATGAAAGCCGGTGTGATGTCAAACTGAGGTGTTATGTCTTTTCTCCATGGTTTGGGATGAACCAAATAAAGCAACTTTTCCTCAAGGTTAGAGATTACGCAGGTTGTTTAAATATATATCTTAATAACAGTAAATTTTTAAATGATCACATGAAGCAGGTAGAGTTTTTTCAATTAAACTAATTATAATTTGTGTTTATCAAATGACTCTGGTTAAGATATGTTGCTGATTTATCTACTAAGCATAAAATAATGATATCAATCGATTATAATTTTCAATTACCTTAGCTTTTGTTTTGTTTTTCCAATAATGTTGGTCCTTTTCTATAACTGACACTAATTTCTTCCCATACTACTCATGGCAGACATTAGGTTGGATGTAAATTACTATGATTGTCCGCAGCCCTCACACTAATTTCCAGGCATTTTACTAAGTCTTAAAATCCCTTTCATACTGCAGAATTTTTTTTCCAACAACATTTTTACAAGATCATTTTTCAACAACAAAAAAAGTAAAACAGACAAGTGTAGACTTTTTTAGCCAATAAAACCTGTTCCTTCCCCACTTACATTCTTGGGATTTTAACATTATTTGCTGTCTCAAAGGCCACATAGTAAAAGCAGATTCTGGATAATAGTAATGGAAGTAATATTTTAGTGCCTGTGTGTTATTAATGACTGACAGTCTTTCGCTTTATGGCTTTTCATTTCTTTCACATTTCCTCTTTTAATCTCCACAATAACCCTGTTAGATATTAATGCATGGGTTATTGGTAACCTCTCAACAATATAAATGGGACTTATCTTGACATAGAATATTATGGGCATATAAAAATAAAGGGCATCAGCTGTGAATGTCTGAATTATTTAGATTGTTATTATGATTTCATTACTTGGATCCAGAAGGGATTAGGGATCCTCAAGACTAAGTCCTTCATTTTCCAGAAAGGAGACCAATTTCCAATGAGTGAGCAGCAGAGCCTGGGCAAAACACCAGAGTTTCCACTGGCTCATTCCAGTTTGACCCTCTGCTGTGAATTTCCGTCTCCACAGAGGGTGTAACCAGAAAGAACCCATCCAAAGCCTTGCAAGCACAACTGTGTCCTGATTTCAGGTTTCTTTCCGCTCTAAACACACCTCACTTTCTAAAAATAGAAAGATAAAAATAAACACACAGGTTCCTTTTGTTTGCAAACGAAGGTCATTATTCGTAGAAGCAAGGAAAAAGGGAAAAAGGGAAAATCATCCTGCAGTATAATTAGTGGAGCCCCAAAGCGAGTGAAAGGAAGATATTTTACTTTGGTAGAAGAGATGAAGGCTTGGAAGGAGATAATGAGCCTAATTTCACAGTCGATAGTTTGCGGAAAAGAAATCTCACATCTGAAGGTGAAAGTCCCACTAAATAGCCATTTGGCTAGGTTGCCACACAGACATTTGTCACAGTTTGTTAACATTGTTCATATTTAGTTGTCTTCTTCTTGACAGCAGACACTTTCAATGCTTCACTGCTTGAGAGTTTCATAGATAACTTCATTAGCCATTATGTCCAGCGATGACTCTATGTTTATGAGTAGTGTGCGTGGAGAGCCAGAAGCAGAATCCTTACCACAAATAAGCCAGCATCTTAAACACTCAACAACCATATATTTGAAAGTTAGGGTGAATTTTCGTTCACCCAGGTGACAACCTCCCCCCTCCCAACACACACACACACACACACACACACACACACACACACACATACACAGACCACTCCTGTCCATGGCAATGTAATTGTTTCTCTCCTGCCCCTGCCATGCCTCCTCCCATCTCCCTAAAACACAGTATATCATTTCCCAATAGCGAAAGGAATGGAAAAGTATTACAGTATAGAAATTACAGCTAAGGAGGAAACCCTAGAAGTCAGTTTTTACCTGTCCGGTAGGGTCACTGTGAGTCAGAATCAACTTGAGGGCAATGGGTTTTTGGTGTATTTCCCACCTTAAATATGAAACATTCCCTTGATTTCAAATCCCTCCCCAGTTCTCTCTAGTTCTTTTCCATGTTTACTATCTCCATTTTATTTCTTCTCTTCTGTTAACCCACAGCAAATCAGACTGCGCTGTCCAAATCATTAATGACTTCCACATTGCTGATTCAGTGGTCAAATTTCCATTTTTCAGCTGTTTGACAAGATTGATCATCCAGTGATTATCAAATACCTTCTTTACACTTTCTAGAACACCACACTTGGCTTGCCTGGTTGCTTTTTGGTCACACTCTCATAGTTTTTCTGCTGGATTTTATAAAGCAGACTGTGGCATCAGGACTGGAGCAAGGCACATTTATAACTTGTGAAGGCAAACAAGACAAAGCACCTGCTAAAGACGATCAAAGACTACAGCCTTCAATATAGATCGCAACTCACTGTAACTAAAACCCAAATCCTCACAACCAGCCCAACAGGCAACAGAAGGAAACATGGGAGAATGCTGAAGCTGTCAAGAATTCCATTTACAATCAACACGCAAGAAGGCAGCACTCAAGAAACTAATTGATGTATTGCAGTGGGGAAATCGGCTGCCCAACACCTACTTTAAGTGTTAAAGAGCAAAACTTTCACTTTGGCGATTAAGGTGCACCTCATCCAAGGCATCTTCCATCACCTTACATGCATGTGAAAGTTGGACAATGGATAGGGGAGACCACAGAAAAATAGATGCATTTGAGTGTATTAGCAAAGAATATTGAAAGTACCATGCACTTCCCAAAGAACAAGCAAATTTGGAAGTAGGGTGAGAATGTCCCTTAGGAGGGAAGATGGCAAAACTTTGTCTCACATCCTTTGGACATGTTATCAGACATGTCGCAGGAAAGAAACTACCTGCTTCAACATGTCGCAGGAAAGAAACTACCTGCTTCATGAAGCAGAGAGGGTGCCAGATCCTGGATGAGATGGACTGACAACAGTGGCTGCGACCCTGGGCTGGAACATCACATTGATGGGGATGGCAAAGATCGGGCAGTGTTCTGCTGTGCATGGGATCCTTATTAGACAGAGTGGAATCGATGACATCTAAGAAAAATAAATAGTATCATAGAACAACCTTACATATTATTATTTTACTGTATCTTTGATGGTGCCATGGATCAGTGTGATGTACTCACCCCTGTTGGTGTGAGTGTAGCCACACTTGTGACAGATTTTTCAGATTGCCTTGGCATAGCCTTGAATAATCAACCTTTTGTAGAGCAGATGAGCATGTTACTGTTTGCATCACCTAGTATTTCCATACATATTAAATAAACAAAAGCCAAACCCACTGTCACCAAATTGATTAATGCATAGCAACTCTATAGTAGAGAGTACAACTGTTCCTAGGATTTCCAATCACAATCTTTATGGAAACAGGCTGCCACACCTTTCTTTCACAGAGCAAGTGGGTTCAAGCAAGTGACATCGGAGACCAACTGGACCACTACACACCCCTCTGCTTGTTGCCACTCTGTTGTGCTTGCTCTCCCTCAATCCTATTTAACAGTGCATTTATCAATCACTATTATCTTCCTTCCCAGTCAGATGGTCTTTATTTCAAGGCTTTTACCTTTTCTCAAGTTCCTAATATTTAAAAATACTGCTGTTTGCTTAGCATTTTTTTTCCTTTTGACCCATTTTTAATTCATCCTACTTTTTATTATTTTCTGCTTTCTTCTAGCTTGAGCTTTGTCTGTGTTTGATTTTTAGTTTTTGTATGCTTTCCTTTAAATGGAATCGAGGATAGGCGATTATAGAGACAGAAACCAGATTAAGAGTTTCTTTAAGTTTATGGAAGGGGAGGTTGGGAAGAAGTGGGGAGCTAACAACAATGAATACAAAAATGAAGAAAATATTCTAAAATTGATTTGGCGATGATTGCACCACTTGTTTTAGTGTATTCAGAGCATAGAGTTGTAGAGTGTGAGAATTATATGTCAATAAAATTGTTTTTTAAAAATCCATTAGCCAAAAGCAATGTGACAATAAAAGCAAAAATAAATGAGTAAAGAATTATTTTCCCCTCCCTCACCAAAAAAGGAATGTCATGTTTCCATCTATTTTTATCTGCTTCCTTCTAATTTCTAAAGGAATTAAGTTATTGAACAGCAACTTGTCTGTCTTTATTCTTGGCATCTTCTTCCACTCTGATCAATCCTTCTCTCTCTTAATCCTCCATCTCTATTTTGGTACTGGTACTTGTGTCCCTCACAGCCATTTACATTTACAGCTCGTTGTAATCTTATAGGACAGGGTAGAACTGCCTCTGTGTGTTTCTGAGATTATTAATCTTTACTGAAACAGAAAGTCTCATTTTCTTTGTCAAGAGTAGCTTATGGTTTTGAACTTCCAACCTTGCTCTTGGCAGCCCAATGCATACACCCCTGGGTCATAGGTGTGACTCAGTGTTTGGGCTCATTATTTTGTCATCCTATTTAGATACTTTCCTGGCAATCCTTTTGTTTTTTAGCCAAGTTTCTTTAAAAGAGTAGCTCTATTTCACCTTGTCACTTCTTAATTTCCCATTAAATTCTTAACCATTCTAATATTTTCAGCACATGATTTAACAGCTAAATAAAATGCAACAAGGCCTTTTACTATTGTGAGACATACACTTGTAAGTCTGTCTCATGCAATAGAAATATGTTCCTTGATATTTCTCTTGATGAAGACAGTGAAGTCATGATTATTCATTTTCTAGCCCTATTTTGAACATTCTTACACCTGAAAATTTTGCTTTTAAATATTATTTTAGTAAAATGAATCCAGCTATTTTTATTTGATGACTTTTGCCATTATTTAAATCCTACCCACTTTAGGTACTTATTAAATATTTCTTAAATAAACTATTATTAATACTTTGAATTTTGTTAATAGTTCAATTTATCAAACTCAAGAATAGCCTCAAATGCTATTTTGCATATTAATATCTTTGGGTTTTAAATTTTATTTATTATTTGCAATGCTCTCTAAAGCTGTATTTCATGAAACAAAACTCTAAAATCACCAGTTCATTCAATTCAGTAACCTTATCAAATAATTAATTGGCATAATGAAAAAAAAGTTTGATTTTTCACCTTCTGAATAAGTTCGTTTTACCTTGTGAAATCACTTTTTACAGAAAGCCTTTCCAAGGTTCAGACACTGGCCTCAGACTGCTCATCATTCAACAGTCTCTAAGTTAGACCTGGAGTCTGCAAGAAGCTCACTTGGCAGGAAGGAAAATTACACACAGGAGTGACTGTGCCCGTCAATTTGTCAGGTGCATTCTCATTAAGGACATTAGAGATAAAGGTCAGTCTTTGAGCTGGGAACAGATTCTAAACACACACTTTCCTATTAAATAGCTTCACAAGGAGCCAGATTCCAAACCATTTGTACCTTTGAAGATAAGGACACATACATTGCCAAGTTTCTATCAACTGAGCTGCCATTGTTATTAATTATTGTAATAATGGCTCACACACCAGAGGCATTACCTGACATGTGCATTATCAACAACAGCCAATGGAAAAACCACAATAATAACAGATGTGAGGGGGGTGGGGTGGGGGGATGTTGCAATCCCTTTCCATCAAATGAATTCTGTTATGAATAATTAAGTTTTACTTTAGAATGTGTCCAACTGATTTTAAATCCAAGAAATTCATTTACCAGAAAATGACTGTCTGATATGAGATAGCACTCACAAAACCAACGTTTTGTAAATACCTCTGAAGGGTACTGGGATGTTCAATTCTGAATGTCCACTTGGCTGGGTTGTAGTGCTAAGTAAATAAACACTAAACTAGGTGTTGTTGTGAAGGAATTCTGTAGGTACAGTTAACATTCACAGTCAGTTGACTTTAAGTCAAGGGAATTAACCCTTGCTAACATGTGACTAAGGTTTTTCCAATTAGCCAAATTTTGCTGTGTAGCAAAAATTGAGGTTACCTACAGAGGAAGAAATTCTGCCTCAAGATTTACAATTTCAAACATTACCTTAATTTCCAGACTGCCTGCCCTAAAATTTTGGACTTACCCACCTGCAAAATCTTCTCAGCTAATTCTTTAGAATAGAACCATATACCTGTGTGCCCTATTTCTTTTTCACTGGGAAATCATAGCTGATGTAGTATCATGTTCAACATAGACATATCTCTCTTGACTCTGGTTGTGCAGATGCTAGTTCTCAGCTGCTAACTTAAAGGTCAATGGGTTGAACCCCACCCCACCCCCAGTAACCTTGCAGGAGAAAGCTGTGGCAATCTGTTTTCATAAAGATATAAAGCTTTAGATCATTATATTGAGGCAGTGCTTTTCTGTCCTGTGAGGCTAATAGCAGTTGGAATCACTCAGTAGCCGTGAGTTTAGTTTGGATCCTCAAGATATTTAGTATTTATTAACCAAGAAGGTAGCTATGTAAACTAAGCAGTAGATGATGTACCTGACATATGGACAGTGATTTTGTAGGAAAGAAGAGGATGGAATATTTTTTAGCTGGGAAGTCAGAGGAAGCCCAGTAATCCATGTTGGATAGCCAACAGTCTTGATGAAACTGCAAGAGGAGGCTCATTCCAGTGAAAGGAATGGCTGGATATGAAGCCAGGATAGTTGGCCTTGGAATTCTTTCTTGGCATAACAGTGCAAGGCAGAGATCAACTGGGCTGCATGACTGAATGGCCAAGAACTAGAAAGGGGAGCCTGTTGGCACAGCTGAAAGAAACACTGTAGACCAATGAGCTATATCCTTAATATGACTGATCCTAAATTTTAATCCATGAACTTCTATCATAAATCCCATACTTGTGAGTGTTGCATGTAGCTTCTGGGTGATATTGCAATGGATGATCAAACCCAGCAGAAAAATAGAGTGCTGTGGGAGTGACAGCTAGTATCGGAATAGGGTAAAGAAGATTGTAGGCTGGAGGCCTGTCTGACCTCTGCCTCACTGGAATTGAACTTGGGCTGCTATGGAGTTGGAATTTCCTCCTAGCTTGAGAGGCGATTACACACTACTCCAGTAGAATGTTAGGAGTTATGGGCCATCTCCTTGACACAGAAGTAGTTGCATAAATTACTTGAAATGTATAGTGAGAGATTTGTTTATTCTTTCTTGTTAATTCACTTAATCATGTGTTTATGTCAATATGAACTCAAGCATTTATTTTACAGTGTCCCAGGTTCAGTTTATCTCACATTTATATAATTTCTTTGAAAAATAAATAAACTGGGTTGAGCCCCAGTGGCGTAGTGGTTGAGTGTGGGACTGCGGCCCATGGGTTTAGTGGTTGAAGTCCAGCAACAGCAAAGCTGGGTAGCTCTCACGACCACCAGAGGGCAGTAATGCCCCCCAAAAAGAAAAATAAATAAACTATTTTAGGGTAATTTTAGATTTCCAGAAAAATTGCAAAAATAGTACAGACAATTACTATGTACCCTTGCTCAATTTCTCATGTTGCTAAAATCTGAAAATATATTGGATTACATTTGCCATAGTTAATAAACTGATTATTGGCATCAATATTGACATCCATTAAAGTCTGTTATTTATTTAGAATTGTCTATTTTTTTGCCTAAAATCTTTCTAATTTTCCAGAATCTCATTCAGAATGCTACATTACAATTGCTCAGACTTTCCTTGTTATAATCTAAACAATATGTTGAAGAATGCCCCACAACTTAGGGTTGATTTGGTGTTATTCTCATGGTTAAACTGGAGTTGTACTTCTAGAGAGGGAAACCCATAAATAAAGTATCCCAGTCATGCCAATGATACATGCTATTAACATGTCTTATCACTGTTGATATGAACGGGATCACGGTGTCAGAGGCGGTGTTTTAATGGCACAGTAGATTATGTCTTGGACTGTTAACCACAAGGATGGGAGTTTGAAAGCACCAGCTATTACTACTCATGAGAGAGACAAGGCTGTCTACACCCACAGCAATTTGCAGCTTCAAAAGTCACAGGGATAGTTCTAAGCTGTCTTATAAGGCTGCTGTGAGTTGGAATCAACACAATGGTAGTTTAATTTTAGTTTATTTTTTTTTAATTCTACATTGTCCTTTTTTTCTCCGCTTTTGAACCCTTCAGGAGGAAGTCATTAGGTTGTCGAAAAGAAGCAAGTCTTAGGAGTTATGCTCCATTTCCTTGTGACTGAAGTATCTAATAACCAACTAGTAGCCCACTATACCACTAGGGCTCTTAAAGTTGTATTACTCCTCCCTTTTCCTACTCTTCCCTCAAGGTAAAGGGCATTGTGCATAAACCACATGCATTGCTAGGAGTTAGGCTCCATCTCCTTGTGACAGAGGTAGCTACATAAATTATTTGAAATGCACTACAAGAGACTTGTTTATTCTTTCTTATGTATTTATTTATTCATTTAGTCATGTATTTATGTAAACATGAACTCAAGTATTATTTACTTTGGATTATAATCTGATACTTTGGTATTTATTTTGTTCCTGATAGTATTCTACCTTTAGACATTGGGACCATGCCTGTATCCCTTTGATAGGTTCCCATCAGATTGTTTTTTGAACATTTTCTTAAGTTCTGATAGTGTGAGATGATCGCAGCTCATCTCCTATTTTCTGCCCCGATCTAGAACTTTCTCCAAGGACTCCTGATTCTTCTTGTTAGTTAATGGGACTAGAAACCAAACCTGGACAGTGCTCTGCTCATTGCTTCCAGGATATCATTTCTGCTACACAACTCTTGGCAAATAAAACTCAGAAACAGATGTGTGCATACTGATCTGAGTAAACACACATGCCTAGAACTATGTTTTTTATTTATCCATATGCATCTATAGTAAGCTAAAAGTGAGCTCAAACTGATGTCTGTACATGTCATCCAGGATTAAATCTAGTAGTAACTCCTGTACTAATTTCTAACCTTCTTCCTTTGCTCATTTGTAACCTCCTACCTCAACAGTAAGAAACCTTGTTCTCGCCATTTACTTATTTGGTTAATCTTTGCATCTATGCATAGTTATTTCAGTAATGCTACCATGTGAAACAGCATTCTGAAGTCAAATACTCTTTTCAGTTTCTTTTGTATTTAAGCTTATAGTTTTAAATATCTCTTACATTATTATTTTTCCTGAATACTTCTCCATGAGGTTGCATCATACATTTGAAATACAGATAGACTCTTTTGCCACAATCTGCATTCCATTCTGGGATAACCTCTCTCTTAATGGTCTAATACAGGTGGAGACACAAGTTTTCCGCTCAGTAGGGTAACTAACTACCTAGGGGTTTGATTTTTAAGTCACATGATGTGGCTTTGTTTACTTCGGAGCAGAAACCACCAAGATATCTTCACAAATGGTTTACATTTTGTACTCTGACAAGCGATGAATGAGATTTTTTTTGCAAATTTGCATCTTCAGTAGCAATTTATACAGTCATATTTAAAATGTTCGGGCCTTCTGATAGGCGTGAGATGGTATCTCACTGCTTGTATAATCTGAAATTCTCTAATGACAAATTATACTGCTTATTTTCTCAAATGTATGCAAATATAAATAAATATATGCATATATTTGTGTAAGTCCTGGTGATGAAGTAGTTATGCATTTGGCTGCTAACAGCAGGGCCAGCAGTTCAAAACCACCAAGCACTCCTCAGGAAAAGGATGAGGCTTCTTAACCCAGTGAAGATTGCAGTTTTGGAACAGGCCACAGGGGCAGTTCAACCCTGTCCTGTAGGGTGCGGTCATTATGAGTAGGAATTAACTCCAAGACAGTGAGCTTCTATATATTCTTTCCCAAACTTGGCCAGTTTTAATGTGGATTGTTTATTTTCTTTTTGCTTAATTTATTCCCTTTTTGCTTATATATATATAATGATATTAAAAATGCCAATTAAATTTATGTGCAAATATATTCTCCCAATAGTTTGTATTGTAATTCTCTTAAGTCTGTGTTTTGCAAACTTCTTTTTTTTAAATATTGTTTGAATCAGTAACCCAACACTACTATATTTGGGGTATTTGTCCTGGTCTAAGTATGGTGCCATATGTTAAGGTAAGTGCTGGGCTGATAACTGAAAAGTTAGCAGTTCAAACCCAACAACTGTTCCATGGGAGAAATACGAGACCGTCGGTCCCCATAAAGATGTTAGTCTCAGAAACTTTAGAAGGATCAGCTCTCCTCTTTCCGATAGGGTTATTATGGGTCAGAATCAGCTTGATGAGGAGAGCATTTGTTTGTTTTAGTTTATTTGTTTGTTTGGACATATAAATAATGAGGGCAGGCGGGGGACTAGTGTCAATTGGTAGAAGTCTCACCTTCCTCGTCAGAGGTCTGGCTTGACTTCTGGTCAGTTCACCGTACCAGAGCTACCACTTTTGTGTCAGTGGAGATTTGTGTGTTGCTGTGATGCTGAATAGTTTTCAGAGGAACTTCAGGCTAAGCTCAACTAGGGAAAGGGGCTTGAACATCTCTTAAATGTCAGTCCCTGACGTCCTTGTGGATCACAACCCTCTGGTGCACAACTGCTCGTGAAGATGATACAAGACTGTGGGGCCTGGGGGCTCCTTTAGTGGGAGCCAACTTGAGAATTGATGGCAGCGAACAGTATCAGGTAAATGTAATTATTATTCATGTCTCTCAACTCTTCAATTTTGAAACGTTGATTGCATAGGGAGTTGGTCTTCCAGCAGTATCTTGAACACAGTTTGGGTCCAGACTTCCAGAAAATAAGGAAGACCCGATATTGTCAGAGAGCCCCGAATCTTGTGATTCCCCAGCATGATTGCCATTTCCCCGTCCTGCTGCTCTTTTAGGGGTCATCTTCAACTACAACTCCCTCAAAGGAAAAGAAGAAGCCAATGGAGTGAAAAGAAAATAGATTCTACACCATTTAAAACAATTGCACTAATTTTATGTAGCAGTAAACAGCAATTTATTCAGCAGTGGATTTCAATTATGTTTCTAATTTGCAAATGTTGCCCTCCAGTAGATCTCAAATTAGAGGACTAAGAGCTGAGGAATGGCAAGACTATGACACTGCAATTAAAAATTCTTCTAACTGAAATATTCAATTAACTATTTGCGATGGTAGTGAACGGTTCACCTTATTTATTAGTAAAAGTCATATGGGAAATTTGATTTAGATTAGATTTGTGACTGTGCTTCTTAGACTTATCTGTTTTCAAGGTGAGGAATGTCACGCTACATCTGAATTTGGTCTGTGATAGTTGAGATTTGGATACATTTGAGGAGGGCCACGGAAACTATTTGACTAAACAAAGAGTTGCAGTCTGGAAAAACCCACACAAGCACTTCTACCCTGCCCCATAGGGTCGCTATGAGTCTGAATAGACTTTGGAGAAGTTAGTTTGATATCAAGCAGTGCCAAAAGAACTCAATTACCTCATTTCAGTTAAAATGGAGTTTGCTCCATGCAAGAGCACACTGGAAATGAAAAGATAACTTCTATCCAATCTCCAGCATTACAAGGAATACTTGTAGATTGTATTGTAAGCCCCCAAATATGTGTGACATGCTCTAAGCTCTGTGTCTGTGGTTGAAATCTCATTTGGAAATCTCTGATTTTTTTAGACAAACATCAGGATTGTGTTTGAGTCAGTGTTTTCTGAAATATACAAGAACAAGAGATAATTGTCCATAGAGAGAAAATACAAGCAAACAGAAAGAGGCAAGAATAAAGATACAAAACTATGGAGATAACCCAGAAGAAGAAGCACATAAACTTCCTGATTAGATTGGTGGAGGTTTAAGAATGAAAAATAAAAAGGGGCACACTTATGTAAAGGAAGCTACCTTTAGTTATCTGTTCAGACATTCCCTCTCAAATCTTATCTGTCTCCACAGTTACTTTATTATTTTTATTAGTCATTTGGGGGGGAGCTCTTACAGATGTTATAACAATCCATAATTCGGTTAGATCAAGCTTCAGTGATCAAGGTTCAGTTAGATAATTTTACAATTACTACCACAATGTTTCAAACATTGTCTTTCTTCTTGAACTCTTTGATATCAGCTCCCCTTTATGCCTTCCCCTTTATCCCTCACCTTACCCCCAAGGATCCCATTAATATTATATATTACAAGGGAATACCCTCAATAAAACATATTTTTCAAAGTTATGTATTAAAATTTTTGAACAAAAAATACTTTTCACCTTCAAAGTACTCTCCATTATATTTAATACATTTGTCAAATGTATAATTCCATTATTAGAATTCTTTTTCAAACTCGTCTGTTTGAATGGTTGACAGATCATCCCTCATTTTTTCTTACCCTCTTCTACATCATCAAAATGATGTCCTTTCATGCCCTTCTTCATTCACAGAAGCAAAAAGGAGTCACAGAGAGCAGGGTCAGGTGAGTCGGGTGCATGGGGCAAGAGGGGGATGCTGATTTTTGCCCAACCCTGGCACACTGAGATGGCAGCATGAGCAGGTGCCTTGTCGTGGTGGCAAAATGAGTCCCGTGTCTGCCAACAATCATGCATTTTTTGGTCACACACTATTAAGCAGTCTTTTCAAAACCTCTAAATAGAAAGTTTGATTAACCTGGTGGAACAAACTCCAAATGCACTATGGGTCGACATTTTCAACCATTTAGGAAGCTGACAGATATCCAAAATGAAGTTCGTCATCAATCAACATTTTACCTATTTTGAAATGAGAAAAACACTTGTACACTTGAGTTGTAACCTGTAGTGCTTTCCTTGTAAGCTGTGTTCAATATCAGAACAATTTCTATGACATTTTTCCTGAGAAGCAAACAAAATTTCAAACTGCATGCTGTTCTCTTCAATCAGCCATCACAAAAACTGAGGTTCTAGTGAAACCTTTCATGAAAAATTCACTGTGACAGAGAGAACCTTCCCAAGAGACACCACAAGATGCATTAACTGAAAGCAAGTTGCTTGATGCTCACCTAGCATGAAAAATATGTGCTATAAAAGCTCCACTCGGGCTGAGCCCCAGTGGCGTAGTGATTGAGTGCAGAACTGCGGCCCACTGGCTTGGTGGTTCAAATCCAGCAACCTCCCACTCCCATCAGAGGGCATTGATGCCCCAAACAAAACAAAACAAAACAAAAAAGAAGCAAATTAAAAAAAAAAAAAAAAGCTCCACTGCATCCAGCACAATTCTGGTTTTGGGGGATGCCCCTCATATTGTAATTGCTTATTGCCATCTTTTATAGCGCCCAATGGATCCATTCACCCACCATTCTGTTATTCATTCCCATCCAGTGGGATTATACAGTCATCACTGCTATAAGCTCCCTCTCACCCCACCTGTCGCCCCACCTGTCCCATAACCTCAAGAAATTATTACTTCCATTACTTGTTTTGTTATGCATTGAACACTTCTAATTATACAAATGTACGTATTCAGGACTACCAAGATATATGAGGCAAAATAAAGACCATAATAATAAGGGGAGGAAATATTAAAGAACTAGAGGATGTTTGTGTTTTTCATCAGTGATATACCATTCCCTAGATTTATCATCACTTCATGTGGTCCTTCTTTGAGAGACTGTCCAATTATCTTATGTTTTTCATCAGTGATATGCCATTCTCTAGATTTATCATCACTTTATGTGATCCTTCTTTGAGGGACTGTCCAATTATTTATGTAAGTTCAAAGCAATCCCAATTCAAATACCAACATCTTTTTTCAAAGAAATGAAAAACTGACTACCAACTTCATATGGACTGGAAGAAACCCAGAATTGGCAAAGAATTCCTCAAGGAAAATAAAGTGGGAGGGCTTGTATCACCTGACTCTTATCATACAGTGACCAGGGAACTTCTAGAAGATGTGGGTTTGCCTCTCCATCTTGTCCGTGCACCTTTTCATCAATTTGATTGCTTGTTTTTGAACTTCGGGTACCTATCCCTGTCAATACCTCTTGATCACACAGACTCATGTGCTTCTTCCCTATGGCTTGATTGTTTCCCTGCTAAATGCCTGCTTATTTAACTTCAAACCTTGAAGACCCCAGGTGCTATATATTTGAAGAACCAGCTACCATCTGCTTTCTTCACATTTGTTTTTGAACTCATTGTGTCTTCAGCGATCATGTTGGGAAGTTGAATATAGTGTCAGCTTAGTAGAGAAAACCATTCCTGCACTGAGCCAAGAAGTAGCAGAAACCCAAAGTTCATTGGCTTTCTTTCTTTTTTATTTTTATTTAATTATTTTATTGGGGGCTCATACAACTCTCATCACAATTCATACATACATCTATTGTATGCAAAGCACAGTTGTACATTTGGTGCTATCATCATTCTCAGAACATTTTCTTTCTACTTAAGTGGGAAGTTGGAGTAGAAAGGGGGAACCAATTATAAGGATCTACATATAACTTACTCCCTGATGGACAGACAACAGGGAAGTGGGTGAAGGAAGACACCAGATAGTGTACGATATGACAACATGATAATAATTTATAAATTTTCAAGCCTTCATGAGGGAGAGGGGAGTGGTGAGAGACTGCAAAAAGGAGGAGCCATCTGCTTTCTTTTTATATAGATATAGATGTAGGTAAAGATACATGCAGATACACCTATCTTGATATGTTTTTATATTTGTGTATATATCCAATTTTTTCTTTCTTCTTCCTTATTCTTTCCTCCTACTTATCTTGTTTACCCATTATTCACCTCTTAGTAATTCCTCTCAGATATGCTTTAATTGATCATACATGACCAGTAATGCAACATTCTCCTCAGAACCCTTGCTAGTAGTCCCCCTGTCCCTGTCAGTATTGGCTCACTGCTCTTCTCCTCACGATCCCCTACCTCCTCCTATTCCCAAGCCCTTCACTCTCTATTTGGGATTATTTATTCTGTCTATTTAATATAGATAGAACCCAGAAGAGAGAGCGTGGGAGGAGGAAGAAAGCCCGTTAAAATAGTTCCAAGACTAGCTGTTATCCTGACCCAGAGTAAATGGGTTATCTATCAGTTAAATATTGAGCAGGACCTGCTATAATCCATCTGTTAAACCCTCTTCTTTCAAGGTTCTATAACCCAGGACCCACTTACCTAATAGCACTTATACCCATTTATTCCTCAGCATCCGTGACCAAGAAGCACACCTTCTACAAGTTCCCCGGTCACTGTATGATAAGCTTTGAAGTCAGGTGATATAAGCCCTCCCACTTTAATTTCCTTGAGGAATTCTTTGCCAATTCTGGGTTTCTTCCATTCCGTATGAAGTTGGTAATCAGTTTTTCCATTTCTTTGAGAAAGGATGTTGGTATTTGAATTGGGATTGCTTTGAACTTACATAGTTCCTTAGGTAGAATCGACATCTTTACATATTGAATCTTCTGATCGGTACTCCTGGGGTATTCTCTTTGTGAAGGTCCCTTTTGTTTTCTTGTAATAATGCTCTGTAGTTTTCCTTGTACAGATACTTTGGGAATTTTTGGTTAGGCATAGCCCAGATATCTCAATTTATGCTTGGCTATTGTGAAAGGTTTTGCCTTCTCGATCTCCTTTTCTGTACTACCACCAGTTGTATATAGCAATGCAATTAACTACTAGTTTTTGATCTTGTATCCTACCACTCTACCATATTCCTATATCATTTCTAGCCCTCCTATTCTGGAGCCTCTGGGGTTCTCAATATGTAAAATCAAAGCATCAGCAAATAATAATTCACTTCTTTATTTAGAGCACTAATTCTCAACCTTCCTAGTGCCATGACCCTTTTATACAGTTCCTCATGTTGTGGTGATCCCGCCTCCCAACCATAAAATTATTTTCATTGCTACTTCATAACTTTAATTTTGCTACTGTTATGAATTGGGAGACCCCTGTGAAAGGGTTGTTCCACCTTCAAAGGGGTCATGACCCACAGGTTGAGGACTGTTGCCTTAGACGAATATTTTTGATTGTCCTTCTGTTGCCTTCTGTTGTTAGCTAAGACCACCAGGAAGATGTAGA
Source organism: Nesogale talazaci (assembly GCA_004026705.1). Taxonomy (NCBI): domain Eukaryota; kingdom Metazoa; phylum Chordata; class Mammalia; order Afrosoricida; family Tenrecidae; genus Nesogale; species Nesogale talazaci. Next base: position 85,140 of record PVJH01003968.1, read on the forward strand.
ATTAAAGTGGGGACAAGGTACATCCTTGTCTGGTCCCCTTTTTCAATGGGAATATTTTCATCTTTTTTCCATGAAGTGTAATGCTGTCTGTTGTTATTTATAGCTTGTATTAATTTGAAATAATTTTCTTCCAATCCCATCTTCTTGAGTATATTAATCAGGATTGGATGGTGAATGTCATTAAATGCTTTTCCTGCATCTATAAGTATTATTATGTGGTTCTTGTCCTTTTTTCTAATCAATGTAGTGGATAATGTTGATGGTTTATCTGATGTTGAGCCGTCACTGCATCCCTAGTATAAGTTCCATTTGGTCATGATGAATTATTTATGTTATATACAGTGGTACTCTATCACCCAGAATTTTGTTGTCAACGTCTGCTTCAAAGTTCATTAGAGATGTTGGCCTGTAGTTCTCTATTCTTGTGGGATCCTTGTCCCATTTTGGTATCAGTGCTGTACTGGTGTGGTAGTTACATATCTTCCTATCAACTTGAGTAAAGGGGTACAGTCTAGTCTGTCAAGCAGGTCACAGCCAATCATGCCTCTGTGTGAACATGAGGATTATAGGAACTCCTGTCTTTCTAACTGGAGGTGGGACACACACTCCTTCTACCTCACATTCCTTCAAATTCCTGTGAAGACACATGGATGGAGCCAGAGTCCTAAAACTGAATAAACCATAGGAGACCCATACGAGTGCTAAGATGCTTGCACCACCTCTGGATTTAGAAGACTTTCTGCCCACTGGTCTATGCCCTTCCTGCATTTTACATCATTACATGTGCTGTATAAGTCTAAAGAGGAATTTATGGACATTGTACATATGGATCCATATCAAACTTATGAACTTGATCTGGACTGGACTGGGATGTTTTCTCAATATACAATTATTCTTTTATATAAAGCTTTTTCATATACACATATGAATTTGTTTCTGTGGTCAACCCAGACTAACACAACTAACTTCATAAAATGTCTTTGTAAGTTTATCATACTTTTCTATGCTCTAGGAGAGCTTGTGCAAAATTGGTGTCAGCTCTCCCCTGAATACTTGCTAGAATTCAAGTCAACTGTGAAGCTCTCTCACTCAGGACATTTTTAGTCACTAATTCCTTGATAACCTTATCTATTTCTTCTTTTGCTATGAGTCTGTTGAAGTTATTAATATCTATATCAGATAATCTGGGAAGGTTTATTTTTCCAGGAATTGGTCCACAATTGGAATACAGCCTTTGGAGTACTATGTAATTTCACTAGGGTCCACTGTCATTTCTCCTGTTTCATAGCTCTCACTGGATGTTGACATCTATTCCTTCCTATATTTTGTTAAGTTTACCAGTGATTTGTCAATAGAACTAGCTTTTTACTCTGATGATTTTTTACATTATTTTAATTCTCTCACTCATTTATCTACACTCTAATTTTTATAATTTCTTATATTTTGCTATTAAACAACTATTCCATTGATTCTATTCCATTTGCTGATGGTTTTATATGAGGATATTGACTATAAGTCTTCTTTCCTTACATGTGCATCTATCACTATGAAACATCCTCTGACAACTGTCTTGCTGTGTCCTATAGGTTTTGATATGTTGCATGCTCATTCTTATTATTGTCTAGAAACTTCCTAATTTCCTCTAATTTGGGCCAGTATCCACTCCTTTTGAAGAAGAAAACTATTCCTCCTTTAAGCATTTGCCCGTGTTTTTGTGATCTTCCTCTTGTAAATTTTCAGCTTTATGACGTAGCGGTGAGAGAAGAAAGTCTGAGTGACCTCTATATGTTTGAATTTACTTAAATTTGACATGTGTCTCAGCATCTGGTCTATTTTGGAATACATACCATATGTGTGTGTATGTGTGTGTGTGAGAAAAGGATGTGAAATGTTTACAATTGTATGGAAAACTCTGAATATGTCTATCGGGTCAACTTGCCAAACTGTACAGATTAGTTTGTAGCCTCTTTATTGAACTTCTGTCTCACAATCTGTCTTTCTCAAAGAGTAGTATATGGAAAACTCCTACTCTGGTTTTCTATTCTGAAATTTCTTTTTTCACCTTTTGAAGGATTTTATTGACAAATTTCACAGGTCTCTGATTGGGCAGCTCTATGTTTTTTATGCTCACTGACTTTTGGTCCACTGATCTCTTAAACATGCAGTGCCCATACTTATCTCTTGCTATGTTCCGCATCTTGAGATCGATTTTGTAAGAAATTAGTTTTGGAACTCCTGTTTTTTTATACATTGCCATTAACTTGATATACTTTTTAATCAACCTTTGATCTTCAACTTGTGCTTGCATGTGAACTTCAGGTGTGTCTTTGAACACGACAGATTGCTGAGTTGTTTCCTGATCCAGTTTGCTAGCCTTTGTCTTTTAATGGATGTGTTTAGACCATTACTTTTCCGTGTAATTATATTCATCTGTGCATTTTTGCTATTATCTTATACCTTTTGTGCCAGATATTTTCCTACCTCCCTCCTTGACTACGTGTAGTGTAAGTGTAGGGGGTTTTTATTCTTGCCTTCTTTTCACCTTTGGATCAAAGATGACCTGGGCGTTGCTTGCAGGGTGTTGACTTCTCGATAGTGCTCCACGATGTGGGGTACTCTGTGGATGTTGGTTATCTGTCCAAAGTGACTTGAAAAATAATTTTGTAGTGACGTTTGTTTGTTTTTTAAGTGTCTTTCAAATTTTTCCTGACCTTGGAAAAATCTTACCTCTTTTTCTATTTTATGGAGAAATTGTTGAGGTAGAGATTGGATTACTATTGTTCTCATTCAACTTTCAGAATATGCTACCCCATTCTCTCAGATTCTGCATGATTATTCCTGATAGATCTGAATGTATTCTTATCTGATTACCCTTATTTATGAATGCATTTTTTTCTCTAGTTGGTTTTATGATTTTCCCCTTTTCCACAAAGTTGGATAATTTAGCTGCTATATGCATTGGTGTGTTCTTAGTGGGGTTCAGTCTAGTTGATGTCCTCAGTTTCTTTGGGGATTTTCTGATTCTCCATTAAATTGGGCAAGTTTTCTTCCAGGAATTTCCTCAATATAGTGGCGATTGATTTCTTCATTATGTCTTACTCTGGTATCCCAATTAGTTGAATATTGTTCCTCTTCATAGCATTACTCATTGTACTCAGGTTTTCTTCTGCTTCTTTGATTCTCTTGTTTGTTTGTCCTACTCATTTGTGGAATTCTACTTGGCTATCTTTGAGGACACTGATGTGATTCTACTCCTCTTCCAGCCTATTGTTAAGGTGTTCTGCTGTTGCTTTGCTTCTGCTGTATTTCCCCAAAACTCTTGTATTTCCCTTTGGTAAATGGAATCTATCCTCTCTATTATGTCATCCATTTTTATGTATTGATTCCCTAATATTCTTTATCTCTAAAGCAACATTCTGAAGATTTCTTTCTGTGGTGATTCAAAGTCTGCTATCTCTATGTATGTTGTTAGGTTCAGGTCCTCCTCAGATACTGGATTTTGTTTCACTTGTTTTCTTTTAGTGGTGCTGTTGTGGGTTGCTGTCTGAGTGGCACTTTGGTGGAGCTTGGTGCCATTTTCTCAAGAGTCCAGGAGCCTTGTATTTTCTTTCTCGGAGGCTAATAAAAATGATACTAAGGGCTACCTGGAGCCTGCAGCATTGGGACTTTGAGTTATATTTCTACTTCATTGGGGTTGACTCTCTCCCTAGACAGCAGGAGTTATCTATTTGGAGGGCAGTGTGGGTAGGGTGATCACAGGCAGAAAGGCTGGTGCTGAGCAGACTGATTGCACAGCCTTATGAACAAAATGAGGTGAGGTGGTGGGGTGAGGGTTGGGGCAACTCAAGGAACCACAACAAAGACTGTACACAGGTGCCTATTGAGAACAGAAGTTCCATTCTTATCATGAGCACTGAGGGAGGCCTTGGGAAGGCTCAGGGAAGGAGAATCTCAGTGCGGTTGTACTGCTTTCCCTGTGGACAAGAATCTGAGTGAAAAGTCTAAATCACTCCCACTGTGCCTGGTCTGACTTCTAAGTTCCCCATGTTTGCCTGCTGTAGTCGGGGGACATGGCTTCAGCTGGCACTGGAGAGGAGATTTCAACAGCAAGGGGAAAGAAAGACGTCAGCTTGGTTCAGCTCTGCCCTTCATGTATAAGAGTCAGGGCTGTATCCCACCATCTACATTTCCTTCTGTGTTAGTCTGGGTAGACTAGAGGAAAAAAATCATAAACACTCATATGTGTATAAGAAAGAGGTTTATATGCAAGAGAAATTGAATATTGAGAAAACATCCCAGCCTCAACCAGAACAAGTCCATAAATTTGATATTAGCCCATATGTCCAATACAATCTATAAATGTCCTCTTCAGACTCACGAACACATGCAATGACACCGAATGCAGGACTATCACAGGACAGTGGATAAGACGTCTTATGAACCCAGTACTATTGTAAACATCTTAGCACTGAGAGGGATCTCCACATGGCTTCTCCAGCTCCCAGGGTTCTGACTACATCAGAGTAGCTTCACGTGGCTTCTTATCAGAATTGCTTCACAGGGAGTAAGCCTAGGGAGAGAGGATATTATGCCCCCTAAAGAGGAACACAGGAGTTCCAAGAATCCTTACAAGAAGGCCTGGCCCACACAGAGGCCTATGTTCATTGGCTATGTTCTGATAGATAGGCTAGACTCTACCCCCTCATTCTGAACCCTTAAAATGACACCAGATTATGAACTACCACACATTCCTTGTCCTCCTTACCAGTTGTTCTCTGATTCATACAAAGAGAGGTTTAAGTAGCATATTCTCCTTTGTCTCCATCTTCCTTGAAATCCCATAGCTATTTATTAATTGATTTGCATTCCATTCTCTAACACCTATTGCTGTTGAGCAGATTCCAATTGGTTGACAGCAGAGTTGATGAATAAGATTCTGAAGCCTATAATTTTCTCTGATTCAGCAAGTTGTGGGTTTGACCCTCTAACCTTTTGTTATTATCTGTAGAGTGCTTAACCACTGTGCCACCCATTTCCCTTTGTCCCTCAAAATAGCATATGCCCAGATGATGCCTATGGACCTGAAATTGTCTCAGGAACATGGAAAAGTATAGTTTCTGATTCAATTTACCTGGGGTTTAATGCAAATTGTCAGCAGGGAGTCAAAGCAGAATGGACTGACTTGAAGTTCTATGTACATGTGCCCTTGTTCGGAAATAGGGTCTTTGAAAATTTTATTGGTTGAGCGAATATGAGGTCATACTGGAGTAGGATGAGTCTTCATCCAATAGGATGAATGAGATAGAAGGAGGAAAGATGGCCAAAAGAGACAAGAAAGTATCATCTCTTAAAGGCTTCCATGAGATTGTGATCACTTTTGTCATTTTAAGCACCCACGTGGTGTTGCTTTGTTGTAGCTGCCCTTAAAAACTAAGATAGTCCTCGTAATATCTCTGCAAAACTTTGAAAGCTTCAGATTTTCTGAGCCTTACAAGGTTTTCTTCTACTAACCAAGTACACTCCAAGTTTAGATACACCCACACATATGCCTGTCATGAATAAATCTGGGCTTCTCTTCATCTAGGCAAGTATGACTTGTCTGATCTTCGCCTGTGATGAAGAAGGTCTCCATTAATCAAACTTAAGCACCAGACACAGATTTTTAAAACTAATGGCGGAGCAACTCAAGAACAGAAGGTAAGGAAGGTTGGCTACCTCAAGTCATGAAACAAATACACGTCACTGAATTATATATGTAAAAGTGCTTGAAATGTCCCTTGTTTTGTGTATATTCTCAACAAGAATTTCTAATCTGAAAAATTACAGATGGAAAACATTCTCTTTTTAAAGGTGAAGGGATTTTGCAGGAACCTAAAACAGGTCCTTGTCAGTAGAGAGTCCTGTGCAGACTAGGAAAAGGCCTTTCATGATCAAGTGAGGCCATTCATGATTTGAGATGGCGGGGATTCAGCCATCATTTCCCCTGAAGTCACTTCACAACACACTAGGCACCAGGGGAAGGAGTCCCAGACAAGATTTGCTGCCTTTGATGTGCGTATACTCAGAAAAAGTTTGCCATTCAACAGAGACTGTCCACCTGTTGCTTAGTTCATTTCTTTCTCCTTAAATGTATTTTCTATTTCTGGTGTGTAATAATCTCTGTAGATTACAAAAGCCAAAAACAGGAGGCAGGAGGAGAATGATTTTGTGTTTCCTCCTTTTGTAAGTTTTTACTTGGTTTAAGCCTAATAAGATGCTGTTGTAGTTAAATCACATTTTCTTTCCTGCCACATTGCTGTCATGTCAAGGTTACTGCATTAGTATTCAGGTTAGGAAATATAAATAAAACGTATTTTCAGAGTGAAATATCACAAAACTCTTTTTCTTTCTATCTTTCTCTTATGCCTAAGCAAGTACAGATCTTCCAACAAGTGCTGCACCCACCCCACCCCCCATTTAATTTTCCTCAGGCTCAATTGTTGTCTCTCCTATCTCTATACAAAAACACAAACACATGCCAAAAGTTCCATGGAAGCCCTGGTCAAAATCAAAGGAAGTCGGTGATGGAACACTCCTGCCAGAGACCACCTGGCTCAGGGACAGGCATACCCCTGGTTTCTTGTCCAGGAATAAGGCATGATCTGGGGGATGACCTACATTGTGAGAGACCTTCGAATGGAACCATGTGGGACACTAAATCATCACCCGCAAGTGCTTTGTTAAGTGGTTTATTTTCATTGACTATCTTTTAAATACCATTTTCTGAGTGTTTGCAACTTGGAAATGAAGCAGTGCTACGGTATCCCATAAGGTATATTTTTTGTCCTTGTATTCATGGCGTAGGTCCGTGGGTGGTTCAAATAGCATGCACTCACCTACTGATGGCCCAAGCCAAGTTCAAAGTGCACTACCTCAAAAATGCTACCTGAGTCATCCTTGTTACAGTCTTCACTAACCCCTGCATTATACATTTTAAAATGCAATCCATCTATGGACGTTTGATGTGTAAAAAAGGTCTGTGGTCCTATGTTGTTTTTGAAATAAAACCTAAAGAGTTAGTCTTCCCAGATCTTTATTAGGCTGGCCAGCACTGTCTCAAATGAATGTTCCTCTAGTCAATTTTTCAGTGAACTTATCAAGACCAAATATAAGGATTTTTAGTGATCTTTATTCTGTGTATAAAACATTTGCTGCTTATTTACCAAAGAAAACTGCTTCAATGAAATCATCACAGGGCCAACTATTTTTTTTCCAAGGCTTTCTTTAGTTCTATAAAAGTTTCGTGTGTGTGTGTGTGTGTGTTTTGCAGAGCATTTTGTTTTCAGACAGAAAATGCTGATTCTTTCCCACAGATGATGTGAAAGTAACTGACTCTGATCTATATCCCTACAAGGAAAGATAAAATACAGTTCGACCCTTCCTGACCACCTCTCGTTCCTGTCAATACTGCAGCTATCACCAAACATAATCAAATCATTCGGAGTAGTAAGACTCAGAGAGCTGCAAAAGGCTCTGCGGGGGACATCACGGCTTTTTTGATTCTCTCATATTGACTGGGGAGCTGCCTCATCTTAATGCTTCTAACCGAAATGGAAACCACTCCAAAAGGAGAGACAGGAGGTATTAAAAAGCAGATGACCTTTGAATCTATTTACACTTCTGGGCAGAAACAGTAGTGAAGCTGTGAGGAGCTTTGAAGTCAATTCTTTAACGGGAGTCTTGTGTCCCCTACACCTGCTTGCAAAACAGAAGAGCTACGGGAAAGTATTCAGCATGCTGGCCTTTCCGTCTTTGGGGCAAATTCTGTTCCAAACAAACAAATAGAAATGTTTTATTTTGCTCCGTTGGTTCCATTTTTCTAAAATATAAACCCTCCTATCATTTTACTGTATTATTTCTCCAGTAATTAGACCGAGGGTCTGGGACCAGCTAAAAACACTGCACTATTTAGCCATCAAGGCACTTTGATTAAATTCAATAAATAAGGCAGCAAACATAGTTTATGGTTTATTAAAAGTACAATTGATCACATTCTGAAATATTCAGAGACCTCTGAATAAATCGACTCGTTAACAGATCCAATATTTTTTGACAGGACAAATTTATCCTATAAGTAGACTGCAAAAATTAAAAAAAAAAACTTTTCTCTTGGAACCTCTTATGTTTGTTTAGCCCCAAACTTAAAGGAGACTTCAGAGAAGTTCCTCTTTCATGCAGATGAATCTACACCATCTAAAAGATTCACATCTTTAGTCTTGACATTATCCCAAATGGGAGATTCAGAACTCATTAATCTAACCACAAGCTTCATAATACCAATGAAAACATTATTCTGTTTATTTTACTTAAGTCATTCTCTTGCAATAGTGTATGTACTTAGAAACGAAAGCAATCTGTACCAATAAGAATAAAAAATTTAAATGTTATGTATTTGTGGTGCAGTGAATTAATATGATCCTTCTAGCTACAGTCTTTGTGGTGTCCACACAATTATTGGGTGAGAACAGGCAAATAAGGTATTGGTGGTTCAGCAAGAGGATTGGACAGCTTGCTGCTCATGAAAATAATGTGTACAGAACCAATGATAGTTAGGGTTGTGTGTCAATTAGGCTAGACCATTGTGGTAGTTACATACTCTGTTGTCAATTTGAAATCTGATCACAGATTGACAAGCACTACACGGATAAATAGCTCACTGGAGGCAGGACACACACATACGCTTCCTGTGAGACATTCCTATTGAAAAGACACATGGAGCTATACTAGACCCGTGGAACTAAAGGAGCCACATAGAGATTCTGACTAGTACTGAGATGCTTACACTGCCACTGAATCCAAAAGACTTTCCACCCACTGGCCTGTGATCTTTCTACACTCAGCCTCATTGCATGTGTTGCATGAGTCTGAAGAGGAATTTACAGAGTGGTATGGACATATGGGCTAAAATTGGACTTATGCACTTTATCTGGACCGGTCTGGGATCTTTTCTTCAAGCATAATTTCTCTTTATCTAAAGCTCTTTCCTATGCACATATGAATGCTTATGAATATGTTTCTCTAGTCACCTTGGACTAGCATAAAAAACATACAGATGAAGATCAAGAACTATAACCCTTCATGTAGATTATCATTCAATGTAAAGAAAAACCAGAATCCTCATACATCACTAATAGACTATATCATAATAAATGGAGAAAAGGTTGATTTTATCAAGGATTTCATTTGACTTTCATCCATAGTCAATGTTCATGAAAACAACAATCCAGAAGTCATATAACATAGTTGTGTACAAATCTACTATATAAGATTTCTTTAAAACATTAAGGGGGGACTGAGCCCCGGTGGCATACTGGTTGTGCACCGGACTGCAGCCCACTGGGATGGAGGTTTAATTCCAGCAGTGGGGTTGGGTCTCTTATTCCCACCACCGGAGAGCAGTGATGCCAAAAAAAAAAAAAAAAGAAACGTTAAGGGGAAAGATATCATTTTGAAGACTAAGCTGCCCCTGATCCAAGACATGGTATTTTCAGTCACCTATGTGCATGTGAAATTTGGATTATGAATAAGGAAGACTGAAAAAGAGTCAATGCATTTGAATCATAGTGTTGGGAAGAAGATGTAAAGCACCATGGACGCCCAGAAGAACAAGCAAATCTGTTTTGGAAGAGATACAGCCAGAATGTTGCCAGAAGAAATTACGGCTGGTGAAGTAGAAAGACAGCAAAAAGAGGAGGACCACTGGGGAGATAGTTTCAGTCTCTTGTATATAAGGGTGCAATGGATCATAACAGTTTCGATGACACCTAACAACAACAGCGATAGACAAGGAGGTGGATTGACACAGCAGCCTCAGCAGCGGACACCAAGATAATAGCAAACTTGAGAATGGCGCAGGAGCAAGCGGTGTTTCCTTCTACGGCCCCAGGGTTGCTCTGAATCCGCAACTGTCTCAAAGGTGGCTACCAATACCAGTCAACACGTTTCTGTTGTTTTGTTTTGTTTTTTTTGGCGGGGGGGCATCACTGCTCTCCGGTGATGGGAGGAGGAGGCCCAGCCCCACTGCTGGAATTGAACCTCCGTCCCAGTGGGCCGCAGTCCCGCGCAACACCACTACATCACCGGAGCTCAGCCCACGTTTCTGTTTTTATCGCATCTTTTTTGTATCAGAAATTCAACAAAACCGAAGCAGGAATCACTTCCAGTTCTCTAGGAATTTGCCATCTACTTCGGAGAAGTAAAATAGGTAAGATAAATACCCAAAGTATAAAACATTATGGAATTAATAATGAAATGAAAAGAATACATACATATTTCCCTTGAAAGGATTCTAGATAAATTTTGTAGATTCTTGCCCTCAAGTCCAACCCTTAGACTACACATGGAAATCCTGAGTAGGGTGGAATGGCATTTTATAACCTCCTGCCCCAAACCCATAGCACCAATCTATTCATGAAGAAAATCACATAAATTCAAATGAGAGGTATTGTTACCAAATACTTGGCCAGTACACTTCAAAAGTCATGGTTATCAAAACCAAGAAAAATCTGAGAAATTGTCCCAGACACGAGTATTCCAAGGAGACAGAATTAGTACAATGTAGTGCCATGCATGGAATATTCAAATTTTTTACAAGAAATAAGGAAATCTTAAAAGCACAAGAAAATCTTGAGTATGAACTTCAGTTGATAATTCTGTGTCAGCATTGGCCCTTACAGGTGACAAATATGCCATGCTACTACAGAGCAGCAGTTCTCAATCTGTGGGTTGCAACCCCCTTCGGCCTCAAATGACCCTCTCACAGGCATTGCCCAATTCATAACAGTAGCAAAATTACAGTTATGCAGTGACACGTAAAATCATTTTATGGTTGGGGAGTCACCACAACATAAGGAACTGCTATAGAGAAATCTGATGGCTGTGTTCTGGGAATAGTCGGTTCTGTCTTTGAAATTTCTCTAAACTAGTCTAAAATTGTAGTTTGTTTTTAAATTTTTACATTCACTTACTCACTCAACAGACATTTATTCAGTGTTTATATTATTCCAGTACACTGTATCAGGCACAGGATATCCAAAATGAAGCACATGGAGAAACCCGCACAGTTTAAAATGCAGAAGACACGCAATGCTAATTCAGGGGGTGGTGAAGTCACCTGTGGCTTGGGATTGCAGGAAACCGATGGCGTGAAAGAGGTTGAAAGCAGGCTGCATCTACTTTACAATATAAGGCAGTTTTACTTATGCCTCAAAGGCCAGGAGATTTTCCTCTGAGCAAAAGAGAAATAAAAATCGACTCATCAGCCAGTAGGAAAATACTACACATGACAAAATAGTATCAGACATCCCTGTGGAAGGCCCAACCAAGCAGTTGGGACATAACTCAGCTGATAAATTATTCAGAGAAGTCAGTTTCCTACCTCCATCCCCAGCACAGGGCTTACAGGTCAAGAAGAGTTGGGTTTGTAGCTCAGTTGATGGACGGTTTTATTTAAGCCTCTGCACAACAGTCAATGCATAATATACTCATGGCATAGCATCGCCTGAGTAGCGGTTGCTAGTGTTTCAAGTTGTCTCCAATTAACGGTGACTTCATGCATAGCAGATTTAAATGATTTCTGGTCATGCATGGTTTTGTTTTTGAGTTCATTGTTGAGGCTATTGTGTCGATTCATTTCGCCGAGGAGGTTTTCTTACGTTTCTGTTGGCCCACTACCAAATATGACTTCCTTTTCTGGGGATTGGCCTCTGGTGATGATGTGCTAAATGTACGCAAGAAGTCTTCCGTGAGTGTCAGGATCATTATGGATGTCATTTTGCTGAGAGTGATTTGCTTATTTCTCCAGAAGTGTGTGGTGTTGTCCTTATTCTTTATCAATGCCATACATCAGAGGTGGCAATTGTTCTATCTTCCTCTTTCTGCTGCCTACTTTTCACATGCTTATGGAACTTAGGTTAGGGACACCTTATTAATCAAAGCCTTGTCCTAGGTTTTTAGTACACTAACTATGTTTTTATGCCATGCAATATGTTTGGTTCCTGCCTGCTGAACATGAATACTGATCCTAGTAGAACTATCTCATTGACATTATTTTTAATCGACATCTATCCTGATACAACTCATTGGTCTGTTTGGGAGTCTTTCCATTTTACGTGTGTTCAGGTGTGTTCCGTACTAAGGGTTTTCTTCTATCAGTAAGTGCTTCAAGTGGTCTTCATTTTCAGCAAGCAAGAATGTGTCTCATACATAGAACAGGTGGTTAGAATTCATTCAATTCTGATTCCTTGTTATTCTGCATAGTCCGCCTTCTTAGACTATCTGTGAAACATACAGATTCAATAAGCACACTTTTCTAGTTTCGTTGGGGGTGGGAGTTGGGAGGGCTAAATATGACCCCCAGTCAAAGTCATCATGTTTTGCAATATATCGAAAGGTGAGAAAGCACTTATAGATGAAAATTATTTGCTACTAATGAGACCAACCCAACACAGGAGCACCCATGCCACTCTGTGTGCGATCATTAATTATTAAGCACAAGACATGAGATGAAAACCCACTTTTATTAACTACACAGTGATGACCTTCAGGGGAAAACAATCACGTAAAGCATTCAGTCCTCTTTCCTCCTTATCAGCACCACCCAGCCCAACAGCGATTCCCTCCTAGAAGCTGTGGCACTACCAGAAAGACAGATGGAAAAAATAATTAATAAACTTTAATGCTAAGAGAATTTTGTCTTCGGGCATATTAGGACCTCAAGATTAGAGAAGCAGAACACAGTAGACCATGGGTGACTAGCCTGGCAAAGGGATCCTTGGGGGGGGGGGTGTTCATCCAGTATCCCAGATTATGTATCTGAGAATAGATGAGCTTGAATGTAATAAAGTTTGACATCAAATTCCAAATTGGTAGAATTTATTGCACAGAACTTGAAGAAATCAATGTGGGATACAGTAATGCTTGAAGGCAGTTATGATGAGAACATTGTGATTTGCTACAGGACAAACAAAGACACAGATTAATCAAATGGGATCAGGACTAGGTCAGACTGTCACTAGAACCCAGGCTGTTCGAGAGAGGATTGCTAGACACCACCCAGGGTGAGCACTCCATCTAAACAAGCTACAATTGAAACACACTTACAATCTCTACAAGTGATGTGGAACACTAAAGCAAAACCCAAAGGCAGATCCTTAAAGCAGGGAGTGGGGGAAAAACTGGGACTATGAAAATGTAACTCTGGGTTTATTCCCATCTTACAGACCATCAATGTGTGTGTGTGTGTGTGTGTGTGTGTGTGTGTCTGTCTGTCTGTTTCTCTCTCTCTCTCTCTCTCTCTATATATATATATATATATATATATATATATACACAGTTTGTAGTACATTAACTATGTTTTTATAATATATACATATATATATCGGCTACATAATTCTGGACCACACCCATTGCTGGAGAAACAACTCTTCATGTTATTTCTGGTCTCCTAAACACTAGATCATTGGAAAGGGGTTCTCTAATGACAGTAGACTAGAGAGACCAAGGACTGTCAAATAGGATTCCTACCCTTGAAACCGATGGATCCTAAGCAAACACAGTGAAAATTAAACCCCTTCTGTGGCTGTCCTACAGCTATAACTGTCCCCCAAAATGAACGTGTACCCGATCATCTGAAAGGGAAAGATTTGGGTAAACGAAGATGACTTGTTAATCATCATTGAGTAACCCCTCACTCGTGGAGATTTTACATTGACAGAAGGAAATGTCACCTGGCCTTATTCCATCTTCATGAACTTTGATATATTTCCATTTCACTAGCCATTGTGTCAACTCATTTCATTCAGTGTTTTCTTCATTTTCATTTATACTCATTTTTATGCCCTTTCCTGTTAATTGGTCTTCCTTGAGGATGGGTAAAAATAGGCAAGATAAAGTATCATTTCTAATGAGCATTCTTGTTATAATTCTTCTAAGGCTAATCTATTTATTCAAATAGATTAGTATATATATATATATATATATATATATACACACATGCACAAATATGTGGCAGCATGTATATAAATAATATATATATAACAGTATATTTAGGTGTGACGGTTTTTCAAGTAGTAAGTGTCTTGATTCACAAAACAATCTAATCAAAAGGGCAGGAATAAAAATGATTTGTTTAATCAAATACACAGAATTATAGAAAACTGGAGTGGGATAAATAGTTGAACTCTAATGTTGGTCAACAGATTCTTACTGTTTAGAATACTTGTTTGAAAATTGCCCTCAAGAAAGATGTTTCCAAACCACATATCTAGTAGATGTACCCTGTGTTAGGACAGCAAGTAAAACCAAACAAATTGAGGGTTCATTCAGTTCTTTTAAAATCATGCCAGTCAAACACCATTATTTTTCAAGGTCCCACAGTGATTTATCCAGGAGGACTATTCCCTTGACTGAAAATAAAATCTTCACTCTTGTGTATCTAATTAGATTTTCCAGGGCACCCAGTAGACAGTGGCAAGAGCCATGCTGTGACAGTGAAATTAAGAGTCAGATCACTTTCCAGCAAGTGAGAAGCCATCTAGATAGTACCTTGTTCCAAGGAAGTACTAATAATTTTCAATAGATAAATATAATATCCACTACCTAAAAGGAAAAACTCGAAAGAACCAGGTTATTTGGGACTAGGGTGGCAGAGGGAAAAGGGATGGAGAGGTTGCTGATAGTGCAAAAAGAGGAGTAGGCAAGAGGTAGGCCGATATTTCTTGATGGACCTATTGCCAACAAGAGAAAAATGATAGCTGCCATGGATTAACATGGGTCTTCTGAAATATATGTTGGATCCAAAACCATCTTTCTGGGAGTGTGGGATGTTATCCTTTTTGAAAATGAATGTTTTGTTGGTTTGTTTTTATTTTGGTAAATTTATAGATGACAAGGCATCAGCCATTTCTAGAAGTTTGACATGCACAGTTCAGTGACATCAAATATGTTCATTGTGTTTTGCTTAATCGCCAATGCCTACTATTCAGAAAATAGTCAATCACCTTTAGCAAAAGTTCAGAGAGTTTTAAGCTTTGTGATTTCTTTTGCCTCTTCCTACTCCCTCATATGCATTCCTGGTTACCACTAATAACCTTTTGTCTCTAAGCATTTACCTTACATTTTATGGAAGTGGAATCATATCATATCTGTCTTCTTTTCTGATTTATTTCATTCAGAATAATGTTTTCAATATTTATCTGTAGTCTAGCATGTATCTGAACTCCAGAAAGTAGGGGTTTCATTATGTTAATTATTTCATAACAGTATAATGTAAATTCTAAACTTAATTATTTCATTTAAAAAATAATTTTGGCCTGAGCCCCAGTGACATAGTGGTTGAGTGTGGGACTGCAGCCAACGGGCTTGGTGGTTCAAATCCAGCAGCAGCTCTGCAGGATCAAGGCTGGGTAGCTCCCACGACCACCAGAGGGCAGTGATGCCCCCCCAAAAATAAATAAAATATAATTTTATTGGGGGCTCTTAAAGCTTCTTATAAAATACCATATATCAATTGTCTCAAGCATTTTGTACATATGTTGCTATCATCATTTTCTCAACATTCACTTTCTATGTGAGACCTTGGTATCAGCTCCTCTTTGCCCCGACCGTCCCACCCTTGTGCCCCCTTGATAAATTATAAATTATTATTGTCATATCTTATGCTGACCACTGTCTCTCTTCACCCACGTATGCATTGATCATTGTGACCAGTTCCCCCTCCCTCCCCTTGTCCCCCCTCCATTCCCCCCACCTTCCTGGTATTACTACTCCCATATCTGTTCCTGAGGGGTTTATTAAACCTGGATTTGCTGTGTCATGAACGCTTATATGGACCAGTGTACATGCTCCAGTTGAGCCAGAACTGAAAGGCAGGACTGAGGTCATGAGTGTTGTAAAAAACAGCAAGAGCACATAAGAAAATAAAAGTCGCGTGAGGATAGTCTATAAGCCAAGGAACCAAGGAATGCCCAGGTCTGCGCAGAGAAGAACTGACACAGCCCACACCCTAATCTTCCTTTCCACCTTCCAGAATGGTGGTGAGATAAAAAGTGTGTTCTTTAAAGTCACCTTGTGATATTTCTTGCTACCACAGCATAGCAAGCTAAGATAGCATCCTTTGGTCAAAAGCCACTGCAAGGTGCCAGGAGAGACACACAGATTCCTACAGCTGCTAGTTACAAATGTACCACTTGTGGACTATGCACTAATGACTCTGTATACGTCATTCAGCATGCCCAGGCTTTTCTTCTTTTTTCTCTTCTTCAATTGTAGTTGTGAGAGACTAGTTTTCTTATTAGTTTGCCTGTAAAATGCAAAGATGTAGATGCTAGAGAAGGTGCAAACGTGAATGTGTGTTTGTGTGTGTGTGTGTGTAGAGGGTGGTGGCAATCATGGTGCTCTGACATCCCCCTTGCCAAATGTACAGTGGTCAGTTGTGTTCACAACATTTCTCAAAACTATTGCAAAGAGTTGGGCGAGGATGATTTACAGAAAGAAGGTAAAATAATTGCAGGCCCACGGATTTACACCAAAAGGACATCTGCTTTATATATCCACAAAGTGGTATTGTACAATAGAGAAGTGTAGACTCTCAAAAGTAAAGATACAGACTTCAATTGGAGCAAGAAGATGATGATAATTAAGCAGCTATCACTAGGGGATTTAAAAAAATTGATCTCAGAAGTCAAGAGACAAACAAATCTATGCTTCCATAACAAAGACTTACTGACCAATCTGTTGTCCAAAACATCATCTGTCGGTTATGTTGACTGGCGGTACAAATATTCTTCTGCTCTATTCTTTAAAAGTGCTCCTGTAAGGAAAATATGAACCTTTTCCTGGATGGGAGAAAATTGTGTGAAAGATCTTGCTGGAGACCCTGCAAGAATATGATGACCATTTGTTTACATTCAGCCAATCACACACTATGATTTACTCTCCCACAAATTAAATATGAGTGTGAGCCACTTATATGTCAGTTTTCCATACTGTGGTAGTTTTAATGTTTCTTTGATATGGGAAGCTACGGCATCATTATTGCAAATACCATTGTGATCCACTTATGGTGGAAAGGCTTCAGAGTAACTTCCAGACTAAGACTAGAAAGAAGGAAGAGCAGGCCACTCTGTAAAGATTGGCCACTGAAAAGCTGATGAACAACAGCAGAACTTAGCTGATATACTTCTAGAAAAAGAGCCCCTCGGATTGGAAGGCATTCAAAATGTGACTCAGAAACGGCTGTCCTCTTAAAATATAGTCAGCATTGATGACAGGGATAGAGCAGAAATTTCAGAAAATTTATGTGCAAATGGGCAATGACTCAGGGAAGAAACTATTGCAAGCATTCATTAAAAATGGAATGTGAATTCACAAAGTATTAACCTAGGAAATGTATCGCTTTTGTTGTTGTTATGTGCCACAGAGTAACTTCTAAATCATAGTGACTTCATGTATGACAGAAAGAAGCATTGCCCAGTAATGGGCCATTTCAATAAGATTTCAAGATCTGTAGTGTGTAGTACGACACTTTTGTGATGGCATGCTAGTGATCTGCTCTTAAGGAAGACCAGCTAATAAGACTATTATTCAGATTTACACAACAGCTACTAAAACCAGTGATGAAGAAATTCAATGATTCTACTGACCTTTTCATTCTGAAATAGATAAAGCATGCAAGCAAAATACAATGATAATTATTGGTGAATGGAATGTAAACATCAGTTGGAAAATATGGCCCTGGTGATATAAATTAAATTCAAGATTTCATAATACAATATTGAAGACTAATGAATTCATCATTCAAATACCTTTTCCAACAACACAAATAGTGACTCTGTCATAGAGCTCTGTAGATGGAATCCACAGGTATCAAGTCAGCGATATCTGTGAAAAAAGACCTTGCTTCAAAATCATCCATCTAATCAACCAAGGGCTTATTAAAGAACAGGCCATCAATTAATTGTGTAAAAGTTCAGATTGAAACTGAATAATACTAAAAATAAAAGCCCAAGAGAGCCAAAATATGACCTTGAATATATCTCAACTGAATTTAAAGACCATATTCAATGGGCATAAATAGTGACAGAAGAACTGATATGCTATGCAGTGACACCAAGATATTGTACATGAATAAAGCAAAAAGTCTAAAAAGTTAAGAAAAAAAAGGGCTGAGCCCCAGTGGCATAGTGTTTGAGTGCAGAACTGCGGCCCACTTGCTTGGCAGTTCAAATCCAGCAGCAGCTCTCCGGGAGCAAGGCTGGGTAGCTCCCACCACCAGCAGAGGACAGTGATGCCAAACAAAACAAAAAACCAAATAAATAAAGAAAAGAATAATGTGAATGTAATGAAATTCTTGCTACAATGTAGAACAGATAAAGAGCATGGAAGAAATTATGAACTAACAGAGCTGGACAAAAAATTTCAAAGAGCAGCACTCAAAAGGTCAAAGTACAATATAAGAGTGAAGCCTCCAAAAAACCTGGAGTTAGAAAATCAAAACAAATGATTCTGCTCAGTATTTTTCATCTTTTAAAAAATTGAGGTAAAAAATTCAAGCAATATGTTGTGCTTTCCAAAACTCTAAAATAAGCAAAAAATAATTAAATGATTCAGGAAGCATCAAAAGAAAAGTCAAGTATTATATACAATCATTGTACCTAAAAGAATTGCCCAATAGTCAACCATTTGAAGAGTTAAAATTAAAGATTGATGTTATTGAAGGGAAAAATCCAATTTACAGTGAAAGACATAGTGAAAACCAAAACTTTAGGAATTGATGGAATAGTACTTGAAATATTTCAGCAAACTAATCGACAGAATACCAATTGAAATGTTTCAAAAAGCTTATGAAGTACTCACTTGTCTATGGTAAAAAATTTGGAAGTCAATTACTGTATTTGTCAGACCATAAGATGCCTTTTCTTCCCCTCCAAAGTGGGCGGAAAATGAGGGTGCATCTTATGATCTGAAGGTGTGGTACCCCAGAATATTTTTTCATGATCCCATGCACCCACTTACTGCCTGTTGCTATTTGCATGCTGTGGATCACTGTGTGTTTGGAGAAAGGCCTGCCTACCGGAGTCTCAGTGTTAGTCAGGTCACATGATCAGCACAGCGCACACCTCCCCTCATGTGTTAATGAAAGTGATGATGGTTCTTAACACCACTACTGAGTTTATGCTGTTAAATATTACCATATGTTGTTTAATTTTAATAAATATTTTAGTATACTGGTACTATTTAGTTCAGAATATTTTTTTCTTGTTTTCCCTCAATGGGTGTTTCTTATGGTCAAAAAAATATGGTATGGCTGATGTATGGAGGAGATTCATTTTTGTGGCCTTTCCAAAGAAAAATGACTCAACAGATAAGAAACTCTGAAGCAACAGCATGAATATTACATGCCAGTAAAACTTTGCTGCAGTTTTTAATGACTAGCAGTACATTCACTGAAAGTGGTCAGAAATTCAAGTTAGATTCAGAAGAAAACTTATAATAAGGAATATCATTGCCGAAATAAAATTAATCAAACCTGAAAGCAGAGAGTATTAGAAAGTTGTTTACCTTTGTTACAATGACTATACAAAGATATTTGACTATGTGGATCAACACAAGCCATTCTGGGTGCATAAGTAAATCTGGTGAAGAAAGTGAAGGTGCCCAGCTATGAAAAGATAGAGGGTCTGGGGTCTTAAGGGCTTGAAGTTAAATAAGTGGCCATCTAGCAGAGAAGCAACAAGCAAGCCCACATGGAAAAAGCACATAAGCCATTGTGACGAGAGGTCATCAGGACAGGCTAACAGGTATAAAATTACCCGTAACAAACAAACAAACAAACACACAAACATGCTGTTAGAAATAAAAGAGATCAGAGCAGAGACCAAGGCCCTCTATAGACAATGGGGCATCCCCTCACAGAAGGGCCTTCAGGGAAAGGATGAGTCAACTACCGATGAGACGCACAATATTCCTCTGGCTCCTTGAGATTTCCTCACCTCGCCCCACCCCCACTTTCATGATCCCAGACCTGCCTCTCACTTTGGACTAGATGAGGGCATGTGCACAGGTATAATAGATTCAAGACACATGGATCCAGGGAAAGGGAACAGTGGTACCAGAAGGATAGGGGAGAGGTAGGGATAAGAGGGGAGGAAGAGGGAACCAATTGCAATGAAAACCACAAAGCCACACACCCCTCCATGGGGATGAACAACAGAAACCGTGGAGAAGGTAGACAGTGATTGGTGTGAGATATAAAAATGATAATAAAAAAAGATAGAAACAGTTCTCAAATCCATGCCAAAAATGGGTGAATAAAATGTGCGGGATCCAAGAAAAAAAAAAAAAAGACAAGTCATGAATAGCATCGCAAAGAAGGGGAATTCTAAAACAGTTCATTGTGCTCATACAGAACCTGTACACAAACCAAAAGGCAGTCATGCAAACAGAAAAAGGGGTTATAAAATCTGGAAGCATGAGCACTAGTGTATGATTCCACTAAATCTCTTCCATCTATTTGCTGAGCAAATCATCTGAGTAGTTGTGCTATATGAAAAGACTGTGTCATCTAGATTGTAGAAAGGCTCATTAAAAACCTTTGGTATGCAAATGACACAGCTTTGCTTGTTTGGAAAAAAAAGAAGACTTGAAGAACTTAGGGTGGAAGATCAAACCCCTCCATATAGATTACATCTTAATGTTATGAAAACAAAAATATTTGTGCTCCCTTCAATAGCTCAGCTGGTAGAGCGGAGGACTGTAGAAAACAAAAATATTCTTATGTGGACCAATAAACAACATCATGATTAACTGAGCAAATACTGAAATTGTCAAAAATGTCATTCTAGTTGAGCTCATAATCAACGTTCACAGAAGCAGTGATGATGAAATCAATGATTTGGGGCATTGAGCAAATCTAATACAAAAGAAACCTTTGAAGTGTTAAAGAGCAAGGTAGGCCTGGCTCGTGCCACAGTATTTTCAGTTACCTTAGATTCATGTGAAAGCTGGACATGGAATAAAGAAGACTGCAGAAGGAATCCTAGGTTTGAATTATAGTGCTGGGAAAGAATACTGCCAGAAAAAGACTGAATATACTGCCCGGAGAAGAAGCAAATCTTTTTCCCCAAAACAAGTAATGTTGGCGAGGTCCTTGGAAATGAAGATGGTGAGCCTTCATCTTGCATACGTTGGACATGCAGTAACGAGGGGCCTGTTCCCGGAGAAGAACATCATGCTTAAACAAGTAGAGAGTCTGCGAGTGTTAGAAAGACCTACAAAGAGATGCCTTGGCACGGTGGCCACAACAGTGGACTCAAACACAACGATTGGGAGGATGGTACAGGACCGGGCAATAGTGTTAGGAATCAAAGTGGACTCCGTGGCGTGTAGCAACAACATGTGCTCCTGAGGAGTCGCTGGGTGGTATAATGAAAGGTGAGAAGTTCGAGTCCACACACACTATCTTAAGGAAAAATGTAAAAATCAGCCACGGAGAACTATTTGGAGCACAGTTGTTCTCCAACACACGTGGCATGACAAGTGCCTGAGTCAGCTCTGCAGCGAGTGGAAACAAGTATGCAGAACAGACAAAACCTTGGAGTCTTCTCTCTTGTCCTAGAATTTCTGTGTCTGCAAAAGCCTAATAATCAATTCTTTCCAAAAGAGTATTTTGTGCCAATGTTCACATTGACATAAAAAAAGATTTTCCCTTTGAAAGAGGGCTTGAAATCCACGAATGAACATACATACTAGAATCCTGGATAACATTTGTTTTTTAAATTTGTATTACAACATAAATGATTTATAATCTATCTATATTTTCATTTTCTCAATGGTTCACTCTAGAGAGATCAATAAGTGAATCATCTTTTAAAATTAAATTTCAGTTCCCCACCCTGTGAAAGGTGATGGTGAATAAGATAGATTTTGATTTTTAAATTTTAAGCAGAATGACATGCCAAGAGGGGCTTAATTTTCATAACATTTATTTTACACCATGCATTTCTACAAATAATGCTTTGGGGAAGATTCATTTAGATTATATAGAAATAATATGAACTCATCAGCATAAGAATGTGGTGTGTGTAATTTATGACATTCTGATGTAATAACCATTATCCTCTTTAAGTCACATTATTTAACAGTGCAAGTTCCCCACACAAATGCAGAGTCAAGTAGCTATCAATCCCATTTTCTCAAAGATATAGGAGGATAAAGTTAGTATCTTCTTTACCTTGAGAACATAAAACACTTTCTCCCCAGTTGGAGATCATATTAATAAGATGGCAAGAGAAAGGAAGTACGTTCTGGGTATAAAGAATAATACTTTTTCTGGAAATATGCTTATTCCAAGACTTAGTCATGGTACCTTGGTTTGCAGAAAATAGAGCAAAAAGCATCATGGAGATGGATGCAGGTGAATTCAAATTGTTGAGACACACTGAAGATCAAATGCGGCAATATGTGTAATCGACCTTTGCTGATTCCTCTTGATGTTTGTGTTGCATTTTATAGCTAGATAAATAAAATGCTTTAGAAGTGAGTTTTATCACCACCCCACCCCAATATGCAAAACGATAAAAGAGCTGTTAAAATATCTTCAAGAATGCACTTCTAATCTAAAATATCCTTAGGAGAAATCTCAGGCCACGCTTTTTTTTTGGGGGGGGGGGGGCGGAAGGGAGGGCGGAATAGTGTCGTTTTACCATTCACTAACTTTGTGGGAAAGGAGGAAGTAGCAGTAGGGACTGGAGCAAGAGTGGGAAGTTTCCCTGGGTTACTTCAAGACCAGTTTCTTTTTAAACTTCATGAAAAGTCTCGTGCTCTTCTCAGTGATATTTGGGAGATCACTTCCTTCTGACTTTGCCTTCTTCATTTAAAGTGTCCTCTCTCTCCTCTTTCCTACATGTAACTAGTGAGGTTGTGCATTTGCAGTGTAACAAAAATGATAAAAGCAATATAGGGGTACTGGAAGATGAGCCCTCTAGGGTAAACGGCACTGCACACCGGCTGCCACCATAAACTTCACAACAGTCATGAAGCTGGCACAGAATTGGGTGGTATCTGATTCTGTTATACATAAACTCACTATAAGCTGAAACCAACTGAAGGACAATTGTCAACAACAAAGGTATTTCTTGAAGAGACATTGGAGGCACCTACATACTTTATAGAACAAAAAATAGATTTTGGCCTCAGGAAGCCTGCATTCGTTTCATAAACCAGATGGCCTTTTTGCCTTACTCTTATCCTTATGAGTTTCAATATCTCCTCTTATAAAAATTTCAAAATAGGACTGAGCCCCGGTGTCGTAGTGGTTGTGTGCAGGACTGCAGCCCACAGGGTTGGCGGTTTAAATCCAGCAACAGCTCTCCAGGAGCAAGGCTGGGCCTCCTTCTCCCACCAGGGGAGTGAAGCCCACACAAAAAAAATTTCAAACTAGTATCTACTTTAGGAATAGGTGTCCTTAGCATGTGTGAGATGATAGGTTAGTAGGCATACTACCTACATGAAAGAGGGCAAATAAATTTTAGCTCGTGTCCAACTGAGTGATGATTGAGAGGGGCTGTGGAGCCATAGACATATTCAGCAAAAGATCTACCTCTAATTGTACCACAAGAGCCCAATGCAGAAGTAGTATAATAAATAACATGTGTCATCTCTGGTACATGATAGTGCTTATGATCTAACTTCCAAGAGCCCAACCTGAGTGTTATCTCCTTCTCCCATGAAGCCTTTTCTGACTGAACCTAACCAGGTTGCTCCCTTATTCTGAGGAGTCAGTTCTGTGAGCTTACTCATGCAATGAAAAGTTGATTGAAAAAATTATCCATCACTCATTTTAGTACTGCACATGGTACTATGTGTCATCATTTTTATCATTTTTCCCCCAGGATGATAATTGATGAGGTAGCCACACAGATCAAAGACATATAGCAAGAACTCTTTTCATAATATAAGAAAAGCATTACACTGCTTATATCCAGGGTTTTTGTTACTTGTGGGCTGAGGGCAACATCTGACGTGGTTTTCCTTTTTCATGACTCATTCAGAAGTACTCAAGGGTTGTAGAGAAAGGCTGTTAGAGAAGGTAAGAGGGAAGTTTCAGATTAAAGCAGAATGGAATGGAAGCTGTAAGGAATTGTAGATCAAAGTGATAGGAAGGAGGGAAGGAGGTGGGGCAATAAAAATGGAAGACGAGAGCAAAAAGTCCAAAGACAGAATGAATAGCAGCTAGGAGGAAGGAAGCCAGAAGGAAATATGTTTTCATTTATCCTAGTCCGGAAGGATATTTCTAAAAAAACAAACATGATGTCACTTCCATGTCAGTGCAGCAAGGATATTTCATAAAACAGAACTGTATTCCTTTTTCCCCTGAAGACCAGATCATTGGTCTCCGTAGTCTTTTCCCCCTCCTGTTTTTGTCTTTGGCATGGAATTTCACTGAGATGTCCTGAAATGTTTTGTTGTCTGTGTGGTGAGTGTGGGGGTGGTGGGTGTTAAGTCATAGCTTTCTAAGGGTACTTTTAAGAAAATTCTTAAGGTAGAGATTAACTAATCTCATCTTACTTTTACTAATCTAGATGTTATCCCATGATGATATTTACTTCCAAACTTGAATTCATGCTCTGAAACGTATGTATCATATAAAGGAGAATTGGTGCCAAAGCTGATCTCACACACTTAAGAATCATAAATTTTCACTTCTTCTTTGTGAACATGCAAGCAATAATGATATATCTAAAGCAGAAGTAACACCACTCTAAAATATTGCTCCCCTTCATCAATTGACAAAGCCAAATACAACATTCATGCATCATATTGGAGGCATGAAAGAAAATTTAAGGTTTTTTCTTTCCATTTTATAAATGAAAATTCCTGTAAATTGGAATTGTAAGCATTTCTTGAAATTCACATTGTTTTTCTTGAAAAAGTATATCTGCAGGGGAAGTGACATCCACTTACAGAAGGGTCATGGGGAGGAGACAAGCCACTCAGGGTGCAGTGTACCAACAGTGAAATATACATCTTTCCTCTAGTTCTTAAATGCTTCCTCCCTCCCACTCTCATAATCTGAATTCTACCTTACAAATTTGGTTAGACCAGAGGAGGTACACTGGTACAGACAGGCACTGGAAACATGGGGTATCCAGAACAGATGATCCCTTTAGAGTCAGTGGGGAGAGTGCTGACTGTGGGAGGATGGAGGGAAGGTAGGGTAGACAGGGGGAACTGATTATAAGGTTCTACATATAACCTCCTCCTGGGATACGGACAATGGGGAAGTGGGCAAAGAGAGACATTGGATAGCATTCGACAAGACAAAATCATAATAGTTTATAAACTATCAAGGGTCCATGAGGGAGGGGGAGGGAGTGGAAAAAGGAGGAGCCAATACCAGAGACTTAAATGGAAGGAAAATGTTTTGAGGATTATGGCATCAAAGGTACAAATGTGCTTTGCATTCAATGGATGTATGGATGGATTGTGCTGAGAGTTGTATCAGCCCCCAATAAAGTGATTTTTTAAAAAAATATTATATTACAGGTTAGAAAATTAGTACTAATTTATTTTCTTTTATTGGTTGGTTCTTGACAGCATTGGTTTTATATTAGAGCAACAATTAGTGCCTAAATTTCAAAAAAAAAAAAGTATATCTAATCTGAGTGCTCGACCTCAATCCCAACTTCATGGACAGCCCTTTCTCCCTACAGAAGAATTCACTTGAGAGGACAGCACTGAAACTATAGCTCAGGAAGAGGGACATGTCTGATCAGAGCACACGGGAGCACATGAAGGGAGAGGAAGAGAGAGTGGAGAACATCCTGACCCACCAAGCTCAGAGGACAATCTTCTTGCTCAGAGCAGTCGATGCATAGAAAAGACCATAGGAACAGCCCCACTATGAAACACAATATCCAACACTGACCAAAAGTGCGATGGAGGACAACACTAAAGACCAGTGTGGGACTTCCACCCAGTCTGACACCAGCACACTGAGGTGAAATACTAAGGATATGCAACAGAACATCAAGGGAAGCAAAGCAACGAAGTCCCCAGGGAATACCAAAAAGACTTTGGGACTAGGGTGCGGCACTCCATCTGACTCGACCAGAAAATACCCCTAAAGGTCAACAAGCAGAACTGGAAGTTTTACAAGCCTGCCTTCCTGCCTTCCTGCCTTCCTTCCTTCCTTCCTTCCTTCCTTCCTTTCTTTTTTGTCTTTAGTTTGTTTCTGTTGTTGTCTTATTTTGTTTTGTTGCTTTAGTTCGCTCTGTCTGTTTTGTTGTGCATATTATTTTCTCTGCAGATCTATCTGGATGATTGGCAGAATAAACAATCTCGAGGAGAAAACAACGGACTCATGATTCTAGGGGGACATGGGAAATGGGGAGTTGGGGGAAAGGACGAAGCTGTTAACAAACCCAGGGACAAGGGAACAAGTGATCCAAAATTGATGGTGGAGGCTGTAGGAGATTTGGTAGGACTTGATCAAAGGCAATATAACTTTGAGGAATTACTGAAACCCAAATGAAGGCAGAACATAATAGTGGGACAAGAGGAAAGTAACAAGAAACAGAGGAAAGAACTAGTAGGCAAAAGACATTTATAGAGGTAGATATATAGGCATGTACATATGTAAATTTATTTATATATGAGGAATGGGGAAATAGATCTATGTGCATATATTTATGTTTTGTATTAATGTGGCAGATGGACATTGGGCCTCTACTCAAGTACTCCCTCAATGCAAGAACACTTTGTTCTATTAAATTGGGATTCCATTATGCTCACCTTCTCAACACAATCACTGAAGACAAACGCGATGGTAAAAAAGGCTCATGGTGCCTGAATTTCAAAAGATATAGTATCTGGGGTCTTAAAAGACTTGAAGATAAACAAGCAGCCATATAGCTGCAAAGCAACAAAGTCCACATGGAAGAAGAACACCAGCACATCATGAAGTGTCAATAGGATCAGGTTTCAGGCATCAAATAACAAAAGAATCATATCATTGTGACTGAGGGGAAGGGCAGAGCGGAGACCCAAAGCCTATCTGTAGACAACTGAACATCCCCTTACAGAAGGCTCGTGGGGAGATGAGTCATTCAGGGTGCAGTATAATATTGATGAGACATACAACTTTCCTCTGGTTCTTTAAAGCTCCCCCCCCCCCCACTACAATGATCCCAAATCTACCTTACAAATCCTGCTGGACCAGACTCCCTTTTGACCCTTCTTAAAATTGCTCTATTTTTCACTCTTTTTACTATTTTCTATTATCTTTTCAGCTGTGTTTTTTCAATGTCTTGTTTTATTTGTTTTTCGGTTTGTTGGGATTTTTGTTGTTATTATTGTTTTCACTTTTTGCGTTTGCATGCTTTTCTAAATTTGGAACCCAGGATATATAGATCCATACCACTAATAACTGGATTAATAGTCTCTTGGACTTATAGCAGATGAGTTTGGGGAGGAAGGGGATGCTAATAAGAGTGATGGTCTATTTCACAGTCAGATGCTCAGCTTGTTTGGGCTGATAGTGGTATATATTCTACCACTAACTGCAAAATTTGTAGTTCCCATCGCCACTCTTAAATAGAAAGATATGGTTTTCTACTCTGTAAAGAGTTGCAACTTCAGAAACCTTCATGTCCTGTCCCTATCTACTTGACAAGGTTTGTATGGGTCAGATTTGCCATGATGGTAGCAAATCAGTCACTGAGTCAAGTTAAAGTTGAAACTGAAGAAAATTAAAATAAGTCCTAAAGACTTAAAACCTTCAGCATATCTCATGTAAATGTAGAGACCATCTCAAGAACAGATTTTTTTTAATGGAGAATCTAATCTTCAGAAATATAAGGGGAGTTGTTAGAAGCATGAAGCAGGATTTTAAATAATTGGAAATATTGATTATGAAAAGTGTGACTGTCAGAATAAAGAACTGAAAGAATGGATTATCTAGCCTTTGGGATGTGGTTCAAATCTAGTGAAGTGGAAGACTGCATCAGAATACTCTTCCAGAAGCAGTCAAAAAAGGGCAAATCAGTATGTAAAAATGAGAAAGGATATGGACTATTTGGGAAAAGAAGTAGGTGCACCACTGTATGTATATTACAGATCATGAGGGGAAAAGAAAATTTCAGAAGAACAATAAATAAAGAAGTATTGTGCAAGGAATTCCCAGAGTTAAGAAAAGTACAACCTTTAAAAATCAATAACTACCAGTGTTTAAACCCAACACCCAGCCATTGAGTCAATTTTGACTCATGGCAGCCTCACTGGCTCTAACAAAACCTTTTTAAAGAATGAGAATGCTCTTCAAAGTATGTTAGATGAAGTGTTCAAATTCCAAAATCATAGAGAAAAATACAAAGGTTTCCAGTGAAAAGTAAATTATCTTACAATGGACATCCAACAATCTGAACCTCTATCTTCTCAGCACCAACAGGGATATCAAAATATGGTGGGTTATGCTTCAAAGGGAGACTATAAAGACTTTTGCACATATATTATCCTATTCAGCTAAAGTGTCATTTGTGTGTGAGAACAAAATAAATATCATCTCATGCATATATTTTTTTATTTACTTATTAATAAATCATTTTATTTGGGGCACTTACAGCTCTTATAACAATCCACATATCAATTTTATCTAACTCATGTGTACATATGTTGCCATGATCATTTTCAAAACATTTTCTATCTGCTTGAGCCCTTAGTATTTTCTCCTCTTTTTTCCCTCCCTCCCCCAACCCTCCTGCCCTCATGGGTCCCTGTTAAATTATAAATTATTATTATTTTCATATCTTCCACCTCCCACTGTTTCCTCTCATACATTTCTGTTGGTTGTTCCCCTACATCAATCACTGTAGATGTTTCTCTTTTTCTCCCCATTCTCCTACCCTTTTTCCTACCCTCATGATATCACTACTTATTGTTCCTGAGGTTCCTGTTCTGAATTCTGTGTGGTGACAGTTCTTATCTGTACTAGTGTACATGTTCAAGTCAAGCCAGATTTGAAGGTAGAACTGTGGTCATTACAGTGCAGATATGGGGAGGGGGACAAGACTGGCCGACTTGTTCCTTCCTTTTGACCCTTCTGTAAATAATTTTCCAATTGTCCACAGCTGAGCTTTGGGGTCACCTCACCAAACTCCATGATTTACATAAATATATTTGTTTGTTTGAGGTCATCTAATACCTGATGCCATGGACACCTCATAATCACACAGGCTGGTATGCTTCTTCTATGTGGGATTGTGCGTCTTTGCTAAATGGCTGCCTTTTTAACTTCAAGCCTTTGAGACCCCAGATACAACCTCTTTTGATAGCCAGCACAATCAGCTTTCTTCACCACATTTGCTTATCCACCTGTGACAGTCGCCTAATCTGGTGTCAATTTGATGATTAAGAATGTAGGGGTGAAGTCTAGCCTGTCAATCTGGAGATAACCAATGAGACCTCTGTGGGGGGAAGGCCTTCTCCTGAGAATTCTGGGAAATATGGTAATTCCTTCTTGGAGGCAGAGACACTCTCTCTCTTGATTCAATCCCTTGGAGATGCTCTACTGAAAAGACACAAGACTGACTCCCTGCTAGAAATCCTGGAGGAGAAGCCACATGGGCTTACCCTGGTGGAACGAGACCTCTGAAGCTGGAAAAGTCACAGAGAGGCCCTTTCCAGTGCTGAGATGTTTACAACACCACTGGACACACAAGACTCTGCACACACTGGCCTGTGGTTGTCCTGGTGTCATTGCATATGCTTTGTGAATCTGAAAAGGACTTATGGATTGATATCAGACATATGGGCTAATAATACTGGACTTATGACCTTGGACGGGACTGTGTTAGGATGCTTTCATAATGTACAGTGGCTCTTGTATTTAAAACTCTTTCTTTTACACATATGACTGTTTGTGAATTTGTTTCTCTGGTATACCTGGACTAACAAAGCACTCATTTTGACTTCAGTGATCATTTCTGGAAGGTGAACATCACAGAGTACCAGGTTAATAGAACAGAGTGTTCTTGTGTTGAGCTTCAATAGAGGCTCAATGCCCTTCTGCTAACTGAATACTTGACATTTAAATAATCTATAGATCTATATCCCTATTAATATATTTCTATATTTACATATGTGCATGCTTATATTTTTACCTCTATAAATGTCTTTTGCCTCTTAGCTCTCCTGTTTCTTGCTACTTTCCTCCTGTCCCACTATCCTGTTTGCCCTTCATTTGACTCTCAGTACTTTGTCTTGGCTGTATTGCACTCGATAAACCCCCACTAGACATTGCACATCATCCTCACCATCAATTATAGCTCTCTTGTTCCTGGGTTTGTTGGCTCCTCCCTTCCTTTTCTCCACCTCCTCTTCTCCTACATCTTCATGGAGCCATCAGCCCTGTCATTTTCTCCTTGCAATTGGTTGCCCTGCCTATTTTATGTGACTAGACATGAGAAAATAGGGGAAAAAATAAGAAGAAAGGCAGGGGAAGCCTATAAATAATTCCACGTCTGTCTGCTGGCCCTTCTGGTTGTTTTCCAATTGGATCTGGTGAAGTGCCATGCCCTGCCCCCCTATTCTGGAGTCTATTTTCAGGATCCCTCAGGGACTTCCTTTCCTTGCTCCCCTTGCTGCTCTGTTGTGCCCGTTTGTGCCTTGCTGTGGAATGTGTGTGTGATTGGGGGGAGGGAGTTAGGAGGGGAAGACCAGGCACAATACCTGCCCCGTGTCTCTGGTGCTGTC
This sequence comes from Nesogale talazaci, assembly GCA_004026705.1. NCBI lineage: Eukaryota > Metazoa > Chordata > Mammalia > Afrosoricida > Tenrecidae > Nesogale > Nesogale talazaci. The sequence continues at coordinate 115,929 of PVJH01003968.1, forward strand.
CTCTTTAGCACGATAAGTCAGTGAGGGGATGCTGTGTCTCATGACAGGATCAGCCCCTCAGTCCTCTCTGTGCATTGGCTGCTCTGAGGAGGAATGTCACCCTTGAGACGTGGTAGACGAGGATATGGTTCTCCCCACCACCACCCCCTTAGTTTGCCACCCTCCACAAGCTGTAGCTATTGTGCATTCTTCTGGGGAGGGAGTGTGCTTACTGGTACTGAGACCAGCCCTGCAGCCCCCTCTGTTTCATGCCGATATGCTGTCCTCAAGGCTTGGCACCCTCGGCTAAGTCCTGGACACTTTCTCCCATTGCTTTGAAGACGTGAACAACATGCCCTCTGTGTGAGGGTTAATGCTCTGTTCTCCCACTATCCATGTCCTCCTTCTGCACCTTTTTAGGTGGCTGCCATGTGTAGCTTTGGGTTGGGTTCCAAGCCTGTCAGAGTGCCTGGACCTTGCTCTGGGAATATATGCATTTTGTGGCTTTCCCCCTATGTCCCCTGTGCTTTCTAAGCATACCTCAGTGGACTCATGTTGTATTTGTCCTTTACTGCTTGGGTTCCTTCTCTTAGTATAATTTCATCGAACTTTTCTCAGGCATCAATGCACTTCATAAGTTCATCACTGCTCTTTAGGAATGTAGAGTACTCTCTGTTATGTAGGGACCAGAATTTTTTTTTTAAATCCATTCGCTAGTTGACTGTTTATGCTGTTCCCAATACTTTGCAACTGGGAACTGCACTGTGATTTCACTCTAGTGCCTGGAGTGAGATAAGGATCTTGCTTCATTTTCCTGCAGGTAGATATTTATTTTTTTAAAGCAACACTTGTTGAAGAGGATATCCACTTCCCATTTGATATTTTTGGGTCACTTATCAAAAAACAATTGTTTGTATGCTGATGGTTTCATTGCTGATTTTAGATTCTTCTCCATCGATCTGAATTTCTGTCACTACATCGGTACTGCACTATTTTGAACACTGTCGCTGTGTAGTTGCTGTGAAACTCAGGTCAAGCAAGGCCCTTCTTTTGAGGGAGTTCTTTGCTAATTTGGGGCTTCTTCCATCTCCATATGAAGTTGGTAATTAGTTGTACCAGTTCTTCGAAGAAAGACATGGATATTTGTATCAGGATAGCTTTAAGCTTGTATAGTGCCTTAGGTAGGACTGACATCATTACTATATTACCATATATACTGAAGTATAAGCTGAGCTTTTCAGCACATTTTTATGCTGAAAACCCTCAGTTTCTTGTGGTAAATTAGGTGCCTCGGCTTATATCAAGTATATACAGCAAGTCTTCCAAGATACAAGCACAGAATCTCTTTCAATTTATGTAGGTCACTCTTGGTTTCTTGTAATAGTGTTCTGTAGTTCTCCCCATACAAATCTTTTGTTATTTTGATTAGATGTATTACTACATGTTTCCATTTGTGTTTGGCTATTATGAAGGGTACCACATCTTTTATCTCCTCTTCAACGAACTCATCCAATGTCTGATAGAATTTTGTTTGTTGGTCTTGTATTCTGCCACTCTACCATATTTTCTATCATTTTCAGTACTCCTGGGATTTTCCATATATACAGTCATATCATCTGCAAATAATAACAGTTTCACTTCTTGACCCAGACAAATTCCTTTGATGTCTTTGCTTTGCCTTACATTGTTAGCTAGGCTCTCCAGTATGATGTTAAATAAAAGTGGGGATAAGGATTATCCTTGTCTGGTCTCCTTTTTCACTGGGATTGTTTTCATCTTTTCCCCATTAACTACCATGTCAGCTGTTGCATTTTCATATAAAGCTTGTATTTTGTTGAGGAATTTTTCCTTCCATTTCTATATTCTTGAGTGTTTTAGACCAGAATGGGTTTTAGATGTTGAATGCTTTTTCTGTATCTATTGATATTATCATGTGGCTTTTATCCTTTTTCTTAGCAATATGGTGAATAATACTGATGTATTTTCAGATATTGCGCCATCCCTGCATCCCTGGAAGGAATCCCACTTGGTCGAGGTGCATTATTCTTTTAATAAACTTTTGTATCTTACTGGTCAGTGTTTTGTTAAGGATTTTTGCACTGAAGTTCAGTAGAGATATCAGTCTGTAGTTTTCAATTCTTGTGGGATCCTTGCTTACTTTAGGTAACAATGTTATGCTAGTTTTATAGAAAGACTTTGGGAATTTGTCATCTTTTTCTGTGCTGTGGAAGATTTTGTGTAGGATTGGTGACAGTTCTTCACTGAATGCTAGGAAGAATTCCCCTGTGACGCTATCTGGCACAGGAGATTTTTTAGTTGGTAGTTCCTTGATACGTTATCTATTTCCTTAATTGATATGGGCATGTTTAGCTTCTTGACATCCATGTTGGATAGTCTAGGGAGGTATTGTTTTTCCAAGTGTTTGTCCATGTATTCCAAGTTGTCAAATTCACAGCACTCCAGGACTTTGTAGTACTGTGTAATTAGTCTTTTAATTTCATTACGGTCCATTGTAATCCCCCTGTTTCATCCCTCATCCTATTGATGTTTGTTCCTTCGTTTCTTTGGTTAGGTTTGCCAGCTGTCTGTTGATTCTGTCAATCCCTTCAAAATCCCGCTTTTTTTCTGCATTGATTATTTTGTTATAGTTTACTTGCTTTCCTGCTCATTTATTTCAGCCATGATTTTTACTAATTCCTTTCTTTTTCTATTAGTGGGACTGTCCTGTTAACTCCAGTCTAATTGCTGGAGGTTTTGTACCAGTGTGTTAATCATAAGCCTTCCTTCTGCATGTGTACATTTATCACTATCAAACTTCCTCTGGCAGCTGCTTTTGCTGTGTCCCAAAGGTTTTGGCACAATGTATTCTCATTCTCACTAGTTTCAAAAACATCCTGATTTTGTGTCTGACCTGGATCAATGCCTGCTTATTTTGCACTAGAGAGTTATTCACACTCCATGATTCTTGGGTTTGCAATATTTTCTTTCAATTTTCAGAAGATGTTAATCCCTTTTTTCCTCTTATTCTACTGCTAAGTGTGAATATGTCCTTATTTGAGTGACTGCCTTTTATAGGTGACTGCCTTTTTTTCCATAGCTACTCTCATGAATTTTTCATTTTTCTAAGTTGGATAGTTTAACTATCTCATGCCTTGCAAATTCTTTCTTTCTTTTAAGATGGTGTACTCACTGCTTCCAGATATTGCCTAATTTTCATTCATTAAGCTGAAGAAATTTTCCTCTATGAATTTCCTTCCTATTTTTGTTATTGACATCTTTGTTTTGTCTTGTTCTCATAGTCCAATTATTTTAATGCTGTTCCTCTTCATAGCATCCTACATTGTTCTCAGGTTTTCTTTGGCTTCTTTGATTGTCTGCTTTGACTGTCCCAGTTGTTGAACTCTGTGGTTATTCTAAAGGGAACTGATAAGATTCTTCTTCTAATCTGTTGTCAAAACGTGTTAACGTTCTAGCTTCTTTTGTTATCTCATCCCTTAACTCTTGAATTTCCCTTTGGTGCATGGCCTTTACCTCCTTTATTGTTTCATCCTTTTTCTTCAATGTTTCCCTCATATCCTGTATAGTTCCAAGCAGCATATGAAGAGTTCTTTCTTTGGCAACTTAACTTCTGCTTGTTGTATGCACTTCATTAGATCCAGGACTTCCTCTGACGATGTGTTTTGTTTCTCCTGTTTTTATTTTCCTTAAAGTTGTTGTGGATAGTTGCTGTCTACATATTGTTTTGGAGGAAACTGGGACTGTTTTTCATGGAGTCAAAGAGCCCTGGGCTCTCTCTTTTTGAGACTGGTATGGATGCTTATACAGGCTATCTAAACCAACTGCACTAGGGATGTCTGGCTACTTCTTTATCTAACTGGAGTTTTACTCTCTTTAGCCAGGATTCACTACTTGGAGGGCAAGACTGGTGGGCTTCTCAGGGCACATGGGCAGGTTGGTTGCATATGGGCAGGGTAGTTGTGGGCAATGAGTATAGCTGTGTGTGTCTATGTTTGTGTGTGTATATGTGCTCAACAATGGGGGGGGGCAGCGATCTCACTGTCATGGAAAAGGTTGCTGAATGAAGGCAGGGACAGCTCCACTGCCCCTGGTGGAAGTGCCAGGCTACCACAAGGAAAGCCTCACTGCTCGAGGTGGAGATGCTAGGCTGATGTGGGATACACCACACAGTGGTGACAGGATAGGCATTGGTGGGGGAGAATCAGGCTGTGATGGGAAGAGCATCCCAAGGTGCAGGTGATTAAACTTACGCAGACAGATTGCAACCAGGGTTTAGCTATGGTTGCTGGGGCCGAAGTTGGGTGATTGGGGGAACTCGAGCTGGGAAATAGAACCCGAAGCTACATGGAGACAAGGGAGCCTTGGAAGGAGGGTACAACTCATGGTGGAGAGTGCCACAGGAACAGTCTTTGCCAGTGGGGCCAGCTGCAGCTGTGGGGGAGTCAGTATGGTCACTGGCTAGCTCCCATCGAGGTATTCAGCCGAAGTGGGGCTGATCAGTGGGTGGTGACTGTAGTGGGGTATGAAGTAGTGCACTTGTCATCAGCCAGGTGTCCTGGGCATCAGGTTGCTGATCCCTGGGGCCCGGAAGTGAAGCTAGATGTTGGGGGAGGTCACTTTCTGGACCCAGGATGTACTCAGGGTTGTCTCAGAAGTCTTTTCACTCACCTCACTCCAGTCACAGATCCTCCTGGACACCAGGCACACTGATCACCATTGAGCTCCCTATGTGGGCTACTTACTTGGGTGCCATCTTATCCGAACTTCCATCTCAAGTATATTTCATTTTAGAAAATTTACCAAAAAGACTCTTTAAATATACTCATGAATTATACACCAAAAGGGAACATTTTACTGTATAAAAATTAAGGGAAAAATGCATCTTTTTGAAGAAAATCCTCCAATCAATACAAGAGCATACTCAAGAGGAAATGGTAAGCATAGAAATGTAAACCTTTGTTAATAGTTTAGAAATGTTTACTTTTGTTTGAATAAGCACTGACTGTATGTAACCAGAGCAATCTATTAAAATGATCTCTGAGTCTCAGTGAAAATGCATAACCTGAGATGTGTATCTAGCGATTGATTTTGACTAGTAATTAATTTGTGGTTAGATAAAGCACAGTGATCTATAATTTTGAAGCCTTCAATAGATTACCCAGATATAGAAAAAAACAAGCACTGGTCTTAACACAAAGCTTTGACACAGTCCTCTTCTTGTCGATTTGTTTATGATGTATTCATTTCATCATCTTTATGCTTAGATAAGGCATACTTCATCCAACCCATGCAAAATTCTTTCAAGTGAAACATTCATTTACTCATTCATTCACTGATTCAATCAGAAATATTTATTAAATGCTTATTCTATGCTGTAAAAAAATTACAGGGAAATAAATAAAGCAAAAATAACCTCTTATCTTACATCTGCTATAGTTTTTTGTTTTGTTTTTTAATCCTCTTAAAGGGGTGGAGACAACCATTGTTCATTTGATGTAACATTTCTAAGTCACTAACTCTTCCTAGAGGCTACCTCTACAGATACAAAACAATTGGAAATTGATTTATATATTAGGTCATCAAACATTTACTGAACACTAGCACTATCATTGGATACAGAATGAATCCAGGGAGCATTGACCCAATCTACCAGAAGCATATCATTCAGAAAGAGAGAAAAGTCAAGGTTGAGAGTCTATGCTTATCCATATGCCATTTAGGTAGCTAACAAAAATCTTCCTGATACTGAATTCTAGCAATGCTGATTAAAATTGTTTATCGTTTCCTTAATTACATAGCTGGTCTGTCAACAGAGTGAAAATTTCATACGGTAAAATTCCAATGAAGCATGACTCTCCAGAGAGTTAGTTGGACAGAAAAGTATGTGGACACATGATATTTGGAGCCTAGAGAAAGAGTCAAGGAAGTGGCCTGACACAGAGAGGGGGACATTACTTATTTTTTTTAAATCAGGCACTGAAAAGAGAATATCTTAAGTGAGAGTTAAAGCAGGATGCACCTTCTCTGTCAAAGGAGAAAATAATGACACTGCGTTCATTGAGATCAGGAAGGAAGATGGGTGGAAATATTTCCCTAAGATTTTATATTCAGTTTGTACTCTCAAAAATTACAACCAGAACTTGTACTTCTCAGATGAGAAGGGAAAAAAAGCATAAAACCCAGTGTTTAAGGAGAATGTGCTTTTCAGAAACAAGTACAAATATCTGAGTTATCTCAGGGGAAATTGGTCCTCAATAAAGGTTCTAAAATATCTTAGAAGAACCCAGACCTCAGTAAAAATACCACAAATTACATTTCCTAATACAGGAGCCCTCATGAACTGTGAACTGCAAGATCAGCAATTTGAAACCACCAGCCACTGTGCTACTGTAAAGAGTTATAGTTAGAGTCCCACAGGGGCTGTTCTACCCTGTCCTAAAAGTTTGTCATCAGTGGACAGTAACTCATTGGCACTGGGTGTAGTTTGGGTTTTGGGGGTAATACAGAGAACTTCAAAATGTTTATGGAAAAATGGAATTAAAGATAATGGGATTCTTCCAGCAACATGTTGAAGCTTCCATAGGCTCACAATTAAAAAGAAACTAAGAAAATATTAACCATGGCATCATAGATTAGAAAAGGAAAAAAAAGAAACCACCCAGAAAGCAGACTCAAAAAGAATGCAAATATTAGAATGGTCAAAATGTTCAGTGTAAAATAATTATATCCAGCATTTCTTTTTTTAAAATAGTAATCATCTGTATAGAAAATTGGGAAATTACTGAATGTATATAAAAAATAAAATAACAAATAAAAATACCTGTCTAAAGTATAAATAAGGACAAGAGACCAAAAATATATGGTATATCATATATTCTCATGTATATGCTGAGTTTTTCAGCACATCTTTATGTTGAAAAAGCACCCCTCAGCATTTGTTGCATTAGCACTTCCCATACATATGCAGTAATGCTGTGTATGCAGTAACTCAGCACATGCAGTCACACAGTACATACACATAGACTGCTCTATGCAAACAGCCATGTAATCACATTCTGGAATATCATCGCTTGCTTTAGGCCTCAAACTCTACAAGCTGTGTTCTCCACATGCAGTAAGGCCATGCATGTAGCAATGCAGCACATACAGCAACACAGCATGTATAGTTATTGTTGATACCATATTGCTTTTGTTGACCCTCTTTTCCACTTATAGAGCTAGTATACTGTTTTTCTTTGAAATAGATATTCAAAAACATTTAACCTACCAATAACTCGATTAATGTAATTTTATTGGTTCTATTTTTATTTTGAAATTTACCAGTAGCTGTTGCATGTCCTAACCTAGACTTATTCTCGAGTCGATGCATTTTTCCAGTTTTTGCAGTAAAGTTGGGTCCTTTGGCTTATATTCACATTGGCTGATCCTTGAGTATCTACGATATTTAGAAAATAACTACATAGAGCTTACAGAATTTTAAAAATGAAACTAGAAAGACAACAAAGGGATTAAACAGGAAGTTGTACACAAATGGGGAAACATATTAAATTATTTTGTCAAATAAACAGAAACACTTCACCAGCGTTAGAGAAGAGACTATCTCTAGAGGTATGCTATATGAGTACTCTCTCAGGACAAGTATGCCTGAAGCCACCTTCTACTCTGAGGGGAGTGAGGGCTTTCATAGAAGAAAGATCTCATGTGACTTACTCACCAGTGTGACTTACTCCAGCATTGGAAACAGTGCCTGCTAAGAATTCAATACATTAACTGAATGGATGAACAAACAATGTTGTGAACAAATGGTTTATTTAATAATAAATTAGCTGCCATTTCATTAATCCTGACTCTTAATGACTATATGGTTTTAAAAGTGTTTCTTCCCAATATCCAGTGCTTAGAAACAACCATACCACAGAGTTTGGTTTCTGTATGCATCATTAGGTGGTGAGCAGCCAGGTAAAGGCATGAAAAGATTCTCTCTTGTCCTGCTATTTGTTGGATCCTCTGCTCACAAATGCCAAATAATACTCTGCTGCCAGTGTCTCTGCTCCACCTCCCGCAATAGCTACACACTTTGAATTATTCAATCATATTTTTCAAGGACAGCCATTGCAGGCTGATGCATACTTCAGAACCACAAACTCTTTTCCAACTCCAGCAGATTAATCCAAATTTACTCTTGATGTATCATATACATTGAAGAAGTGGAAACATGAGGCATAAGCAAAGAAAGCATTGCCAGTAACTCTCAGTTAGTTGGTGGCACGTTGCACAGATTACACACGTTTCCTAGACACAAGGACTTTTTCTGTCCCTGAGACAGATGTGATTCCATGACTACAAAATCAGCTGAAACTTGAACCAGCACATCTATAAGGCAATCTACAAATCCACAGCTATGAGGGCATCCTCACAGGATCAACATGAAACCCACCTATTATCTTAAGCCCATAGATAAGCTACTGAAGGGGGAAAGTAGCAGTCCTAGAAATATATCTTTCCAAGGTTGCTGTGTTGCACCCTTTAAGGTGGATCATTGTTGTTCATGGGTGAAGACTTATGTTTTCTAAAATAGGTAGGATTCCAGTCAAAGTAGTTAATGAGCCAGCTCCGTATCTCTTCCATGCTTATGTCCTGATTCTGTAACACAGATTGATAACCAGAAGTCACAAATGAATGACAAGCTTGTAACTAAATTACTAAAAGATTAGCATTGCTTTGAGAAACCACTCCTGGGCTATAAAAGCCTACACACGAAGACTTCAGTTTCATTTCACTCTTGCCTAGGTGCTATAAGCAGATTAATACTATCTTCTTCCAGGATAGAATGCTTTGGAAGAAACAGAAAAAAAGTCTAAAGACCAAGTATCTGACGAATAAAGCAATTCCTAGAGAATTGTTATTAAATTCTATCCCCTTACCATCGACTGCGAAACAGAAAAACAGGTAACTGCAACTCATAAATATAACTTTCCAAAAAACCTCTGGGCTTTTTGCATAGAATCACTAAGCTGAAATAAACTCAGCAGTACCTAATAACAATAACTCAACTACATACACAATTCTTCACAAGTTGTGAATTTTGATGGCGAGTGAAAGAAAACCTCAATGCATTAGCATTTAACTCACAGACATTTTCATCAATGACATGAATGTGAACCGTATGTGCAAGAGTACAGCTGGGCTCCTGTATGTAGAACGTTCTATAGCAGAGGTTACCAGAAAATACCTTCAGGAAGTGGAGTGAAATAGTCCTTCTAAGAAAGAGATGGGACATTGTTGTAGAGCCATCTCTTAACCAGCTTCCCAAAGTTAGGTTACAAAGCACATATGAAACCTACTTGTTGCAAGAAGACGTTTTCAAGTTTCTGTCGTAGTTGGATAATGTGCTGTCGTGTGCTGTATATATGTGTTTGAGATAGTAATGACTCCATAATGGCACACACAAAGAAAGAGAACACATTGGAGACAAGCATCCCCCAAATGGTGTGTGCCCTATTTCTCATCGCACTTATGCTGGAATGGTAGCAAGCCCTTGGAATAAATGACTTGAAAGGTTTGAAAATTGCTTTAATGCTATGGATATTAAACCTAATAAAAGAAGGAAAAGTTTATTACTGAACTCTGCTAGGCAAAAAATTATGCTAGATCTATATGTATGAGATGCATAATGCTATATTAAAAGAACAGATTGATATAAACTGGAATATTGAACATGACAAATTTGGGGGTCTCAAGTTTGACAGAAAATAAATTGTTAGAGGCAGTGGGGAATATGTCATTAGTTTTCAAAGCAGAGGCACACCTTTCCTGCAAACAACTTTAACCATGAAGGATTACCTTACTCCACCAGCTAGCACTTCTTCAACCAACGTGATGTGTTCCACTGTAATTGAAACAATTGATAAAATTCCCATTTTAAAGAGCCCCCATGTCACGGGGTTAAGAATTTGGTTGCTAACTGAAAATCTGGTGGCTCAAGCCCATCAGCCTCCCCATAGAAAAAAGCAATGACAGTCTGCATCCATAAAGATTACAACCTTGAAAACTCGATGAGGCATTTCATTATCATCAAAATAAATGCCAGGGCATCAAGGCAAGGATACCAGCCTCCTGGAGGTTGGAATGCGGAGGTTCATGTTCTTAAGATGTGTAGGAATGTTACTGTTGTTAGTTGTTCTCAAGTTGATTCCAACTCATAGTGACGACAGAACAAAATACCAAGTCCTGTGCCAACCTCACACTTGTTGTTGTATTTACAACCATTGTATGAATCTATATCCTTGAGTTTCTTTTTTTTTCGCTATCCCACGCACTTTACAAAGCACGATGTCCTTCTCTAAGAACTGATCTTTGTTGATAACACGTCAAACATATGTGAGACAAAGTCTCCCCATCTTTGCTTCCAAAGAATTTTCTGGTTGTGTTTCCTCCCAGACAGATTTGTCTGTTCTTTTGGCAGTCCATGTTACTTCGAATAGGCTTTACCAGGGCATGAATTATTCAGTCTTAATTCCTAGAAACATTAGGCATCCCTAACCCAGTTGACTGCTAACAAAACCATCAATCGTTTTAGTTTACCCACAGGTTCTGTCCGGGCGTGGAGGACCCTGGTGCTTTATTTTAAAATGTAATCATTAAAAGCTCTATGGAGCAGAGTTCAGCACTGACACACATGAGGTCGTCATCGGTAGGAATCTCCTTGCAAAATTTGCTAACTTGTTACTTCGCATGCAGTGAAAGCAGGAGAGGGGACATGAGTTGGGATTTAGCAGAATGACATTAAAGCAATAGGGAAAAGGTACAAAATTCAGTCAATTACTCACATATTTGAAATATTCTAGAAACACCAACTTTCTAGACATTCATTTTTTCATTATGAAGGCAGAAAAGTTGGTTCATAGTTTGAACTTTTTATTTCCCCTACTCACCAGCTGCTTTGTAGAGGCATAAACCCAGAATTAAACTAAAATGTTGAATTCCATGTCAGAGTCATAGACGTAGAGTTTGTAAGTATTCTTCTGCACATTTATCATCATGTCTTAAAATCTAAGACCTATAAATGAATGACTTGCTCTTTATTTAGTGTATCTGTCACCTCTGAAGACACAGAAGATGACTATTTCAGCATCTTATATGGTTTCATGCTTGAAGCAGCACCTAAGGTCCATTCATGAAGCAGAAAAGGCCCTATTACCATGATACAATTTCATTTTGGCATCTACTCAGCCATGAAAGCAGTTTCATTTTTATGTGAACATGCCAGATGGCATTTTCACTGGATGGTTAAAACAAGCAGAACTCGATTCTGCTGTAAGCCTTTCCTGCAGGGAACATTTGGTCATGTGGTTATATTTTCTCCACGTGGTGCTTTAAAAATGACCAAAGCCTTAAGTTTGGAGAGGCTTTTATGCATGCTGTTTTGTTTTTATTAGCTTTGACAAGGGAAGGGTCTGACTGGGTAAGTTACTCAGACGCTTCCCACTACTAAGTGAACTGCCAATTAGGGGTTGCCTTAGTTTCCTAGTGCTGCTATAACAGAAATACCACAAGTGAATGGCTTTGACAATCACCAACAGAAACTTGCTCTTTTACAGTTTAAGAGACTGGAATTTCAAGGTGCCAGCCCAAAGAGAAGATTCTATTTCTCTGTCAGATATGAGGGAAAGTCCTTTTCTCTCTTCAGCATGTTGGCATTCCTTAGGGGTGCTCACCTGTCTTTGCAAAGATTCTCCTGGGCTTATAAACGTCTCAATGCAGAGAATGCAAGTCAAAAATCCACACTTTACCACCCCTCTCCTTTTTACAGGGTGACCCTGAAGTCTCTTAATATCTGTTCACTTTCAAATCCCCTTTATATTTGAATAAAAGCATAATAAAGTGCAATTTAATTGTTTTAAATGAATCCTATTCCATTAATGAAACTTTTTTTCAGTTCCTGCCTCATTGTCACCATAGAGGTTTGGATTTACAGCACATTAAACTGTAAAATGGAGGATGATTAGATCACACCACAAAATAGAGAATGGCTGTATAATACTGAAAATCACAGTCTAGCCCAGTTGACACATATGGGAGGTAGTGAATACATTGGATCCACAGTGGGGATAACAGCAGGGATGTCTAATGTAGGAAAAAGGTCAAAATATACAAATTCACTCTTCAAAAAAATCCCATGTCCCCAGAAAATGTAGTTAGAATAGGCGGAGGAAACACTTCGGATTGTGTTAGGATAGAAAATTTAGTTTCTAGAGTATTAATTTAAAGTACACAGTGCTTAAGAGCAGAAAGAATTTTTTCCATACAGATATAGAGGAAAATGAGAGAGAGAGAGAGAGAGAGAGAGAGAGAGAGAGAGAGAGAGAGAGAGATTCGGCTGCAACTTCATTCAAAGAAAGTAAATTGTAAAAACTATTAATATATGCATATTAGTAATGTGAAGTTAAACAAAAGATTTGGGTACAGTATCATATTGCTGTTCTTGTTAGGTAACATCAAGTCTTTTCTCATTCATAGAAATGCTATCCACAGCAGAACAAAACTTGGCCCAGTCCTGGGCTATCCTCGCAATGGTTGTTATGTTGAAACCTATTTTTGCAGTGACCATATCAATCCATCTCCTCTACAGTCTTCTTCTTTTTCACCAACTCTCTGCTTTGCCAAACATGTTGTCCTTCTCCAGGGACTGGTGTTTCCTGATAACATAGCCAAAGTACGTTGGATGAAGTCCTTTCCATTCTCACTCCTAAGGTGTCTTCTGACAGTACTTTTGCCACATCAGATTTCTTTAGTATTCTAGCACTCCACAGCACTTCAATATTCGTTGGCGATGCCTTAGTTCAAAGGCATAAATACTTCTGTGGGCTTCCTTATAAATTGTCCAACTTTCACATACATGAGAGGTGAATGAAAATACCATGTCTTGGGTCAGGTACCTCTTAGTCATAAAACTGACATCCTTTTTGATATGACACCTGTGAACAATAACTAAACCAGCTCAGACAATTCCCATAGGGTCAAGAGAAAGATGATACTTCCCATGGTTTTGAGACTGAATACCTCCTTAGATTTTATACCACCCTGCCTCATTTGCTTCACCTTAAACCTAGCCCTGCATTCTAGAGTATTCCTTGATTAAGTCACAATTTAGAACAATGCATAGTTGATGCATATTAAACAAAGCCATAGCTTAATTTATTAGTAGGCAGGCAAGCAATGAACCCTGTTTATATGAGTAAGAACTATGAAATATATATATGATTCTAAAACCAAAGTAGTTATGATATCTTTACCAAATTGATTTTTCACATGCTTCAAACTTCAAAAGCTTGCCTATGGATTTTTAGTTTAATTGAAACCCAATTTATCATCAAAACACAGAGGAAATCATTGCTTTAAAAGGAGAAAAGCTGCTCAGTGCTATTGCCACGTGACACGGGGGAGTGAAGATAAGTAAGTGGGAGAACTGGCAGAAAGAGGAAGGCACATCTCACACGTGATCAGTTGCTAGCAGACGCAGTTTTTGAAATATTGACTGCCGTGCACTCCGCTTCTCCTTTGTATGTGATGTTGTTAATCAGGCCAGTTAACTCTGTCAGTACCAAGGCCTCAACTGTCACATTGTAATGAAATGACACTAGGGCTGAGGCTGTTGGGTCCAGCACTTGACAAGTAAGTACAATACATATGACAAACTATTTTTAATCTCTCCAAAGCGTAAGAGTGAATGACAAGGAAAAGTCATTGGACAGTGACAGTGAGGAGACAGGACTCCCTGTGTCACAATGTTAGAAAACCAAAGGACACTCAAACCCACTGAAGCATCGCAAGGGATGTGATTGGTTCTAAAAAAGCTCCAGATATGGTTGAATCATCAAAAGTAAGAAAGGAAAAGATGTGTGTTTAGACTTTAGAGACAACAAAGACCAGAGTTTTGAGTGCCTTTTCTCTCTGCCTCTAGTTCTCTGAGTCCCACTCTCACATCTTTGTATCTTTCTGATTGTACCTTTTTTCTCTCCCTCAACAGAACAACATTTTTCCAATGTGCAGGACATTTTATGGCCTACAAATTTCAGATTTTAATTTATTGCTTTCATTCTCTGCCACCAGAGAATTAAGACTTTTACTTTAATTTCAAATCACTAAGTCCTGGTAGGGTCTACTATTGTGCCAGCTTGCACCTACTTTGGGTCAACTAACCTGGTCAGGACAACAGTCCTATCTGAAAAGAATGGGATATGCCTGTGTCTGGGAATCTGAGGGAGAAAAGGTGGCCAAAAGGAGGGAGTTGCTGGAGAAACAATTCTACAAATGTCACCTTATACCAAAAACTATTACTCTTTGAAGAGGAAGACAATTCCAAAAATGTGGTGTTAACTACTAAGCACTTTTGTATTTAAAATATGCTAAACTTTAGAGGGAATAGAGTGATGACATTTTGAACATCTTTCAGAGACAAAACAACACAGGGTGTGATATGGTATGCCTTGATAAGTTAGTTTTATCTTGCCAGAAAATTAAAACAGCTCAGAACAAGATGAGTTACTGAATTACTCTGCTAGATTTCAGAGTCAGAAAGACATACTAGGAAAGGAAGCAGAATACCTAATAAGCAGGGTAGGCAAGGACTTACTTGTGCTTACTTAGTAATTTCTAGTAAACAATTTCCCCGTTTTTTACATGAAAAAAAAATGTTGACTATACATTAATAGTAAGCATGGGCAAGCCAGTGCTATCCTTGTTTATTTCTTACTCAATCCCTGTCAAAGATTAGAAGTAGAGAAGAGACCTTCATTCTGTAAAAAGGTGCTGTGGAGATGGAAAAGAGACAGATGAGATGCCAACCATACCTACAAATAGAATCTTTAATTACGACATATTAATAAGTAGTTACAAATGTGTCTGTCTTTCCTCTGTTTATTAGAGAGTTCAACACTGGCTAAGCAAAAGAGTATCTTGCCCCCTTAGTTACATCATCTTGGAGAAAAATCCATGTCTCCCATAGCTAGTGAAGGAGTTGTCTAACAGATGCATTCTTCTGTATGGAGAAGTAGGAGGCCAGATGAGGCCTACTGCTACACATGTCAGCATAATGAAATCACCTGTGATAATGTTCAAGAGGTACTCTTCCCTTCACCTTCTTTGAATAACACCTCCCACCTGCAGGAGCTCGGACAAATCAGTGCCTCTCAGAAAATTCCTGATGACTTCATTTTCCTAATGGTGTCAGCGTAGAACAGTATCTAAATTCTGCCTAGGGTTTCGTGAGATAGAATAAGGAGGTGAGGAACTCCGTGAATGGCAGAAATGAATTTCTTAAGTAACTGATCCTGACAGCGATAGGACTGGTTCAGTTCTCCATAGGCCTCAGTACATGGCTGGGGGCAGAGGTAGGAAGGGTGGGGGCGGGGGCCCATGTCTTCGGTGAGGGCCACCTCATCAAAGGTTCCAAGAGTTATTTAGCAAGGAAAAATGGGCTGTCAGAGAACAAGGATGACCATTTCCATCCCCAAAAGCTTATCTCCTGGCCCTGCCTGAGGCTCTCCCTAGGAAGTTATCTCTACAGCTTTGGGTGCCATAGCAAAGTGTGATGTAAAAAGCAGATGGTACCCAGCTAGAAGGAAGAATAGTGTCTGTGGTCTTAAAGGCTTGTTTTGAAACAAACATCCACAAAAGTGGGGTGTAAATTAAGTTCACATGGAAGAAGCACACCAGCCTGTGTAATCCAAAGATTACAAATAATAACGTCTAAATCCAAAGGAGGGAATGGTATCAGAATTTAAATTCTGAAGACTCCATTTGCAGAAGGATGTGAATGACAATGGAAGCCCAAAATTCATTTGCACAGTCCCTTTGAGGATTAAGCCTCCAGCATATGCCCTCTTATCAAAAACCGGAAATGTGAATAGTCTTGCTATCGGACAAAGAACACTGTAAAGTTGATTTTGGCAGAGGCAGAGAGGTTAAAATGTAGCACCCGATCATTTGATCTCCCTTTTAAAGTTGTTCCACTTTTTTAATATTTTCTGCTTTCTTTTCATTTAGGTTTCTCTTTCTTTCTTTTGCCATTGCTGTTATTTTGTTTTGTTTCCTGTTTTTGTTTTGGATGATACTGTGTGTGAAATCCAGGGTAGATATATTTATAGAAACAGTAACTGAATTAATAATTACATAGGGGCATGGCAGAGTAGGTTCATAAGAATTTGGTATGAGTATGAAAAGCAGATTGATTATGGTGATGATTGAACAGCTCTTCTTAATACAATTGAATGATTAAATTTGTTTTAATCATATTCCAGTAAAACTATTTGAAAAAAGACTGTTTCCCTTTCCCTGGTTTTCATAATAGGAAAACCATCACTAAGCATGAATGTTATTATTTTTAAATAAAAACAATTAATGTTTACTGATCACCCAGAATATACAGGCACAGCTCAAAAAAATGTTAAAAAGTCAGTAACTCCATTTCTCTCTTTTATAAGTAGATGAAGTGAGTTTTCAAACAAGGTACATATTCTCATTGTTATTGTTAGTGGCCAATGAGTTGGCCTAGCTCATAATGAATATATGCACAACAGCATAGAATATTTTTCAGTCTTGCACTGTCTTTATAATGTTTCAATACATAACCTAAAGACACTCAAAATGTCGCCAGGTGCATTTATTAATGCCCAGCCCACCAACTCACTCAATAGTTAGGGACAAGTTAGATATTTAAAATTTAAGCAAAAGTCCCCTGCAATTAACTGCTGTTGTTGTCAGGTGCTGTAAGTCAGTTCTGACCCATAGCGACCTCGTGCACAACTCAACAAAACTCTACTTTGTCTTGTGCCATCTGTGCTTCTTCCTGTACACGAGCTCATTGTCACAACCACTCTGTCGGTCATCTCCTTGAGGGCCTTCCTCTTTTTCACGGCCCCTCTACCTTGCTGA
The DNA here is from genome assembly GCA_004026705.1 of Nesogale talazaci. NCBI lineage: Eukaryota > Metazoa > Chordata > Mammalia > Afrosoricida > Tenrecidae > Nesogale > Nesogale talazaci. The sequence goes on from PVJH01003968.1 coordinate 132,861, forward strand.
ACATGATGCTCTTCTCCAACATACCCAAAACACCTACGATAAAGTTTCACCTCCCATGCCTCTACCAAGCACTCTGACCTGACTTCTCCCAAGACAGTCAGTTGGGACGGCAACATTTCTGTTGCCACATGTTGGTGATGGTGAGAAGAAAGCCATCCCTCTCTTCCCTCAGATCGTTTCAGGATTCCTGTG